>CM076584.1:215011927-215173630 GCA_034641835.2 Pinus albicaulis | reverse complement strand
TCTATGCTAAGAGCAATTTCACTTTTCTCACAACAATCATACAAGTAGTTAAGCAAAATGCAGATAGAACATATAAGCAGATCTTACGGAAGACAAATCGGAAACAGAAAAAATGTGTGTGTTCGTTTCGTGATTAACGGGATGCTTCAACCGACAAAGACTTCACGGGTCGGCCATTGACATGTGTCACAACAACCCTCCAAATACGTAGATGAGTCAACCCAAGTCAACTCTACAAAAGTCAACGTTGTCCTGAAAAGTCAACGCAGGGGCAGCAAGCTAAAAGTCAACGCAGCAGCAAAACGGTCAACCCTTTGACCTCGATTTTTGTGCCAGGTAGTACGGCCTTCAAAATCGAACCTTCCACAAGTTTTCAGCTTGATTGGACCAAGCGTTGACCAAAGTCAACGCTGGTCAAACTTTCTGCTAAACCCTAGTAGCAGAAAATCTGTACTTCAGCTCAGCCGTACGGTCTGTCCTCTTCGTCCTTCACACGTGTGGCTGAAACTTGTCTTTTAGGTAGCTCGTACTATTGATGAGAGAGGAAGATGTGAGTTGTGATGATTGATCAAATGCTCTTCAACTTTTCCTGTATTTATATCCATCATGAGGGTGTGTGACACATCTGTTGGGCATGTGAGCCTACATTACAAAACTGGCCGGAGCCTTGCACATATAATTTATTAAGAATAATAAATTCAAAACCAAAGTTATTGCTCATCGGATTAAGACATATTTTATATGGATTTTACACCTCTCCTGAAAGGAATCAACAAAAATATTAGCCTCTTAATCCCGAGCATCGGAGACATGGAGTTTGGACCTAGTTGTCCAAATTTACTCCTCTCAGTAGGGAGAACTCCATCTATTAGTGCAATCAACATCGTCGTCATCCGCCAGGAAACTTGCTTTGCGGCTTCTTTATTTCGAGCAGTGGGTCGATCACAAGACATCATCCCCAAGTAAAGGCATAATCGAAACCAGGGAGGTCCCAGACCTCACAAATCTTGATCCCCGAGATCAAGTGGTTGGACACGTGCCATCCTAGCCATAGAGAGTACGGCAATCTCCGATGCGTCCATCGGTCTTTGCTACTGGTCTCTAGCTTTTCCCACCTCACTGGGCAAATGAGAGGTACTTCCCATAAGTCCGGGACTCAATGGGTAGGATGCATACGGGGCATGGATCATGAGAGGTGAACCAACTCAATATCATAATGGTGGGGCGAGAAGCATTATGAGTGCTCATAGCTCTGAAAAGCTGTCCCCAAAGCCCCCCAGAGCTCCCAGAGCTCATCGTCCAACGAGACCCACATCATAGGGTCGTTCCACGATACCAAGACTCTCACGGAAGGTTAGGAACTTGACCTTCCCCGGGGGCTTAGTGAGAATATTCGCGACCTGCTCATCAATTCCTATGATCGAGCCTTATGGCGCCTCGCTGTACCATATCCCGGATAAAGTGGTACCAGCCATCAACATGCTTGGATCGATCGTGGAACACGGGATTCTCGGACAACTGAATCCCACTCTGGTTATCATAGAGTATCACGGTGGTATCTAGCACATGCCCAAACATGCTTTCACAACCAAATTTCTTCACAACAGGCCATACTCGCTGCAATTTATTCGGCCTCCATGGTGCTCAAAGATACCGACTTTTGCTTCCTGCTCATCCATGATATCGAAGAAAATCCAAGTGTGAAGCCGCATCCCGATGTGATTTTACGATCCACCACACTGCCAACCCAATCGGAATTGGTATATCCAAGGAGTGTCACGCTCCCGGCAGTGTATCTCAGCCCATGGTTTATCGTGCCCAGAAGATATCTCAAAAGATTCTTGGCACCAACCCAGTGAAAATGATGAGGCTCAACCATCTGTTGACTCAAAGTGTTCACTGCAAAACATATGTCCGGACGTGTGTTCACTAAGAACATCAAAGCTCCTATGAGTTGACGATACTCAATAGGATTGGCCAAGATAGGCCCAGCAGCGCTGCCACTCAACTTCTTAAAGTTGAGTTCCATCGGTGTCGACACGGACTTACAATCCACCATCCCAAATCTTTCCAGAAGCTTCACAATGTATTTTCCTTGAGAAAGGAAAATCTCTCCAGGTCTCTGCCAGACCTCCAGGCCTAGGAAGTAGTGCATCAGTCCTAGGTCCTTCATCTCGAACTCAGCAGCGAGCTCCCTCTTACAGTGATGAATGAGAGGGTCAGCACCTGTCAGGAAGAGGTCATCCACATACAGCACTAGAATGAGAGGCTTCCCCTGCACAACCTTGAAGTAAAGGTTCGGATCAGCATTACTTCGAGTGAAGCCCAGCTTCATCAAGTAATTATCCATCCTCTCGTACCAAGCTCTGGGTGCTTGCTTTAACCCATAGAGGGCTTTCTTCAACCTGCAGACATAAGTGTCTCGATCTTGAACTTCAAATCCCAGAGGTTGTTCTACATACACCTCTTCCTTTATTGCACCATGCAAAAAGCGGTCTTGACATCCATCTGATGAAGACTCCATCCTTGCGTAGCAGCAAGGGCTATGATGGATCGGATGGTGGTATATCGTGCCACAGGTGCAAATATATCGTCATAGTCAATTCCTTCCTTTTGAGAGAAACCACGGGCAACAAATCTTGCCTTAAACTTTTCAGCACTCCATCAGATCCATGTTTAATCTTGTAGAGCCATTTAGCGGTGACAACAGATTTGTCCTTCGGTCTCGGGACCACATCCCGGACATCATTCTTCATAATAGACTCATATTCTTCATGCATAGCATCCTTCCAGACTTGATGCTTGATGGCTTCCTCAAAAGATCCAGGTTCAGATTGTACAATAGTACTCATGGCGGCTAGATACCCTTGGTATCTACACGGCTTCTTGCTTTCTCGGAATGTCCCCCTTGGGGCAGCATGACCCTCAGCATCTTCGAGGGTGTCCCTGAGCCATGATGGTCTCTTTCCTAGTGAAGGGGGAGGATCAATAGGGTCCATTGGCCCTTCAATATCAGGCATAGTCTCATCCTGGGGTTCTTCCAGATTTCCAGGTCTTTCTTCATGATTTTCTTCAGATCTAGGAAGATCTACTACTTTCTTCGGGGAAGCATCTTCGTCAAAAGTGACATCATGGCTTATCTCTACTTCCCTTTGACCAGGTACATAGACTCTATATGCCTTAGAAGTCTCACTGTAGCCCACAAACATTCCTTTCTTCCCAGTAGCATCTAGCTTACTTCTCTTTTCTTTCGGTACATGAAAATAGGCAGGACATCCAAAAATTCTAAAATGTGAGACATCAGGTTTCTTACCAGAGAAAACCTCTTCGGGAGTTTTGGAGTCCAAAGCGGAATGAGGGCATCGGTTTTGAATGTACACAGCAGTATTTGCAGCTTCTCCCCACAGAAACTTTGGTAGACCCTGGTCACATAGCATGGCACGGGCAGCTTCCACGATAGTCCTATTCTTGCGTTCAGCAACACCATTCTGCTCAGGAGTATATGCAGTGGTAGTCTCCCTCTTAATGCCAGCTTCTCTGCAAAAGTCTTTGAAGTCATTTGACTCATATTCAGTGCCATTGTCAGTCCTCAAAATCTTGATCTTCTTTCCGGTCATATTTTCCACCAAGGCTTTGAAGGTACGGAACCACATGAAAGCCTCATCCTTCTTCTTCAAGAAGTATATCCAAGTTTTGCGAGAGAAGTCATCAGTAAATGTCATATAGTAAGAACATCCCCCCAGGGATGTTACAGGCAACATACCGGAAAGATCAGAATGGACCAGTTGCAATATCTCAGATGTCTTTGTGACACTTGAGGGGAAAGGTCCCCTTGTATGTTTTCCTTCAGCACAGCCCTTACATACACCTTCATGGTTATTTCCAAAATCAGGCATCCCTGTCACCATCTTCCTTGCTTCGGGAAGAGCCTTATAATGAAGGTGTCCAAATCTTCGGTGCCATAGTTCGGTTTGACGGATTGTATCACAAGTCATAGCTCCCAACGGACTCCCTCCAACTTGGTAGAGTGTGCCAACCCTAAAACCAATTGAGATAGCTTCCTTGAAGCTCTTCTTCCACATGAGTACCTTTCCATCAGAGAAAGTTACATTGAATCCTTTGTCTTCCATGGCAGATACAGACACAAGGTTCTTCTTCAATTTGGGTACATAGAGTACATCTTGTAGACGGAGGACTTGTCCTTGAGACAAGTGAAGGGTCACAGTTCCGGTCCCTTTCACAGGATAAGTGGCATTATCCCCAAGGATAATTTCTAGATTAGTATCCCTTTCAACCATGTCAGAAAGTGCTTCCTTGAATGCGGTGATGTGTCTTGAGGCACCACTATCGATTAGCCAGACATCCATAGTGTCGGGCGGAGATGCAGCTGAGAGAGCAGATACAAGAATATACTCATTTCTTTTATCAACAACATTAGACTCCTCATACCTGGTATTTCTGGTCCTTTTAGAAGGTTGATTGTTTCCTCCAAAGTGAGCCTTCCTCTTTCCTTTGGATTTGTCATTTCTTCGATTCCCATTCCTTCGGTTGTTGTTGTTATCGTCACTATCGGGAGAATCCTTCTTGAATGGGCATTCTCTAGCATAGTGTCCAGTCCTATGTCAGGTGAAACATTTACCCTTCTTCTCTTGAGTCTTAGTCCTTCTTTTGTCCTTAGAACCTCCAGAGTTCTTCTTTCGGAAATGAGCACCATAGGCAGCATTTCTTTCATTATCAAATTCCTTCATCCTTGTTTCTTCTTGCATACATCTAGACAGAAGCTCATCAAAGTTAGGAATGGTATTATTGTTGAGAATGGTAGTTGTGAATACTTGCCATTCATATGGAAGTCCTCCAAGTGCGGTGAGAACCATCTCACGATCAGCTAATGTCTCCCCAATAGCTAGCAGATTGTTCCTGGTTTCGGTCAACTTCATAAAGAAAGTTTGAATAGACTCGTCTCGGCCCTTCTTCATATTCTTCAACTTGTTCTTGAGGAATAGCACTTGGTTCACATTGTTTACTTGGAACATAAGTATCAATTTGTAATACATCTCCTTGGATGTGCCTAGTTCAGATATGTAGGCAACCGGACTCTTATTTATGGATTCCCTGATCAGCAGCTTTGCTCTGATTTCTCCCTTCTTATACTTGTTTCTAACAGCAGCAGAGGCATTGGATGGAGGTTCTTGAATCTTCCCTGTCACATGATCCAGGAGATCATGATCTTCCAATTTGAGATCTAATATCATCTTCCAGGCATGGAAGTCATCACTTCCAGTCAGCTTGTCATTCTCCCTGAATTCAAGACTAGTGGAACCCATTTCCTTCGATGATGATTGCTATAGATAGAGTTTGTCTTCACCTCATCTCTGATACCATGTAAAGTTTTGTAGATGTTCTATGCTAAGAGCAATTTCACTTTTCTCACAGCAATCATACAAGTAGTTAAACAAAATGCAGATAGAACATATAAGCAGATCTTACAGAAGACAAATCGGAAACAGAAAAAATGTGTGTGTTCGTTTCGGCGGTCAACAGGATGCTTCAACCAGCAAACACTCCTTTGGTCAGCCAGCCCAGCATGTGTCACAACAACCCTCCAATCTGTAGATGAGTCAACCCAAGTCAACTCTGCAAAAGTCAACGTTGTCCTGAAAAGTCAACGCAGGGGCAGCAAGCTAAAAGTCAACGCAGCAGCAAAACGGTCAACCCTTTGACCTCGATTTTTGTGCCAGGTAGTACGGCCTTAAAAAATCGAACCTTCCACAAGTTTTCAGCTTGTTTGGACCATGCGTTGACCAAAGTCAACGCTGGTCAAACTTACAGCGAAACCCTAGCAGCAGAAAATCGTACTGCAGCTCAGCTGTACGGTCTGTCCTCTTCGTCCTTCACACGTGTGGCTGAAACTCGTCCTTCTTGGTAGCTCGTACTCTTTGATGAGAGAGGAAGATGTGAGTTGTGATGATGATGATAATCTCTCCAACTTTTCCTGTATATATATCCATCAATGAGGGTGTGTGACACATCTGTTGGGCATGTGAGCCTACATTACAAAACTGACCGACCTTGCACATATAATTTATTAAGAATAATAAATTCAAAATATAAGTTCTGCTCATCAGATTAAGACATATTTTATATGGATTTTACACCTCTCACAAAGAGGAATCCAACAAAAATATTAGCCTCTTAATCTGAGCATCAGAACATGGAGTTTGGACCTAGTTGTCCAAATTTAACAAACTTGTTACACTGCTTCTTTGGAAATCTTTCTTTTCTCAAGTGTGCCAAAACCAAATCTCCAACTTCAAAATTAACTTCTCTTCTGCTGAAATCTGCTCTGCCTTTGTACTTGATGCTGCTGCCTTGTAGCTGCTGTTTTACCTGCTCATGTATGGCTTGGATCTCTGAAGCAAATTCTTCTCCATCAACACTCCTCATTTCTTCTTTTCCCAAGTTTCTTAGTTCAAATATTCCTCTGGGGTGCATTCCATAAACAATATGGAATGGACTCTGTCCTATACTTCTATTCGGTGAATCATTGTATGCATATTCTGCCTGTGGTAGGATATGGTCCCACTGCTTAGGATGCTCTTCTGCAAGACTTCTCAAAAGATTACCCAGACTTCTATTTACTACCTCAGTTTGCCCATCAGTTTGAGGATGATAAGCTGAGCTGAAACTCAGTTTAGTACCAAGCTTCTTCCACAATGTCCTCCAAAAATGACCCACAAATCTAGTATCTCTATTAGAAACAATACTTTTAGGCAACCCATGCAATCTAACAACTTCTTTGAAAAACAAATTAGCAACATGAGTAGCATCACTGGTTTTATAACATGGAATAAAATGTGCCATCTTGGAAAATCTGTCAACTACAACAAAAATTGCATCATTCCCTCTCTGTGTCTTGGGCAATCCTAAAACAAACTCCATACTTACCATATCCCAAGGCCTGTTTGGAATAGGCAATGGAATGTACAATCCTGCATTCTGGCTTCTCCCCTTTGCATATTGACAAATTTTACAATTCTTCACAAATTTTTCCACTTCAGATCTCATCCTTGGCCAATAATAAAAATGGTTCAGCTGCTCATAAGTTTTATCAGCACCAAAATGTCCAGCAAGTCCACCACTATGCTTTTCTCTAATTAAATTCTCCCTCATGGAACAATTTGGTACACACAATTGATTTCTTCTAAACAATAAGCCCTCTTGCAAGAAATAGTCCAACCACTGACTTCTATCTATTTAACAGGGTTACACCATGCTTCAAATGCTTCTTTGAAATCCAAATCTGTTTTATAAAGTTCCTTAAGAAAATCAAATCCTACCACTTCAAATTGGTTTTCTTGAACAAGCATGTTTCTCCTACTTAAGGCATCAACTACCTTATTTGCTTGACCACTTATATGCTTCAAGACAAAATTAAAACTCTAGAGATATTCAATCCATTTGGCATGTCTGTGATTCAATTTGGGCTGCTGCATGATATACTGTAAAGCATGGTTATTTGAGTATAGCACAAATTCTTTAGACATTAAGTAATGCCTCCACTTCTTCAATGCCTGCACAATTGCATAAAATTCTTTTTCATAAGAGGAGTACTTTCTTCTTGTCTCATTCAGCTTCTCACTGAAATATGCTACAGGTCTATCATCTTGACTCAACACAGCTCCAATAGCTTCTCCATTGGCATCACACTTCACTTGAAATGGCTTGTTAAAATCAGGCAAAACTAGAACAGGCTTTTCAGTGATCTTCTGCTTCAAAAGTTGAAAATTCTTTTCAGCTTCAGCAATCCATTTGAATGGCTGTTTTTCCTTCTTTATAGTTTCAATGATAGGTGCATTAATCTTGCTAAAATTCCTTATGAATTTTCTGTAAAAGCTGGCAAGTCCATGGAAACTTCTTACCTCAAAAACACTTTTTGGTGAAGGCCACTCCAAAATTGCCTTGACCTTTTCTGGATCCATCTTTAGTCCTTCAGCAGAAACAACAAAACCCAGATATACCAACTCTTCTTTCATGAATGATCACTTCTTTAAATTTATCAGCAACTTCTCTTGATGTAACTTCTTCAAGACATAATTAAGATGCCTTAAATGTTCTTCCTTTGTTTTGTTGAAAACTAATATGTCATCCAGATATACTATTACAAATTTACCAATAAATTCCCTTAACACTTCATTCATGAGCCTCATAAAAGTACTAGGTGCATTGGATAACCCAAAAGACATTACCAACCACTCATGCAATCCTTCATTTGTTTTAAAGGTTGTTTTCCATTCATCACCCTCCTTTATCCTAATTTGATGATATCCACTTTTCAAATCTAATTTTGAAAAATATTTTGCTCCACTCAAACAGTCCATTAAATCTTCAATCCTAGGCAAAGGGAATCTATACCTGATTGTTATCTTGTTGATTGCTCTTGAATCAGTGCACATTCTCCAACCTCCATCTTTCTTCGGACTCAACACTGTAGGTACTGCACATGGACTCAAGCTCTCTCTGATCAGACCTTTGTCAACCAGTTCTTGTACTTGCTTTCTGATTTCTTCATTCTCTGCAGGAGTCATTCTGTAGGCTGCTTTGTTTGGTAGATTTGATCCTGGAATCAAATCTATCTGATGGCTGATTTTTCTTACAGGTGGCAATTCATCAGGAAAATCATCCACAACAATATCACAATAATTGTCTAACATTTCTTGAATTTCAATTGGCAATTCAAATTTTTTTGTAGAATTAAGCACTACTTTAGGTTTGCAAACTAAAGCAAAATTTACCTCTTCCTCTTCAATCTGTTGTAAGTACTCTTTCCCATTCAGCAATAAAGTCTTTGGATCAGACTTTCTGCTTGATGGTTCTCCTTCCTCCATAGGTATCAATGTTTGATGTATTCCATCCTTGAAAAACTTGTAAGTGTTCTTCTTACCATCATATACTGCTGCTCTGTCATACTGCCAAGGTCTACCCAGCAGTGTGTGACACACATCCATAGGCATCACATCACACATGATCTTGTCCTTGTAGCTGCCCATCTGCAACTCTATCTCACATTGCTCCTTCACAATTAGCTAGTGTCCTTTATGAAGCCATGACACCTTGTAGGGTGTTGGATGTTCCTTTGTCTTCAATTTTAGTTTCTCTATCACCTCTGTAGAGACCAAATTGTCTGTGCTGCCACTATCAATGACCAACTGACAGCATTTCCCTTGGACTTTGCACACACTTCTGAACAAAGTCTTCCTTTGTGTTGGTTCAGCAACTTCTTTTGTTTGCTTCAACAAAACCTTATTGACCACCAAAGATTCTCCCTTCTCTGGCAGAATTTCTTCTTGTGTTTCAGACAACCTTGCTACTTCTTCTCCAACCTGAGCAACAATTGCATTTCTCTAATCGGTACCCATATTCTTTGGGCATTCATAGTGTTTATGCCCCAATTGGTGACATCTGTAACACCTCACTTCTCTTCCTCTGTTTTTGCCTCCTCTTCCTCTATAGGAACCCCTTCTGCCCCTTGCATCACCTTCTGTGGATTCATTCTGAGGTGAGCTGCTGCTAGCTCCATCCCTTGGTGCTGTAGACCTTCCTCTACCACCTTGACTTCCCTTTCCTCGGAAAGTACCTCTTCCTTTGGCAGACTACTTTCTTAGGAGTTTCTCTTCAGCTTTCAAGGCCATTTGATAAGCTTCTTCTACTGTCTTAGGAGACAAAATACCTATCTCATCCTGGATCTCCAACTTGAGACCATTTACATACCTGGCAACCTTCTCTGTTGTGTCTTGGATTTGTCCAGCTCTTATACTTACTTTATAAAACTCTTCTGTGTATTCTTTCACTGTCATCAACCTCTGTCTAGGGTTCTGCATTTGTCTAAACAATGTAAGCTGATAATCACTAGGCAAGAACTTACCTCTCAGTTTTGCCACCATCCTGGTCCAACTCTTGATTGGTTGTTTACCAGCTCTCCTTCTCTCTGCTTGCACTCCATCCCACCAAAGTGCTGCATGTCCCTTCAACCTTGTCACTGCAAATTTGACTCTTTTGTCTTCACCCATCTCTTCATAATCAAAACATTTATTCATCTCATTAATCCAGTCTATCAATTCTTCTGGATTCAATCCTCCTGCAAAGCTTGACACTTCAAGTCTAGGCTTGGATGTAGACCCCAGAATAGATTTAAGGAGTCTCATCTCAAGAGGAATCTCAACATTCTCTCCTGCCTCTTCTTCAATTTCAGGTTCACTGACATCCTCAGGATCTCTTGGGTGTCCTAATTCCATTGCTTCCAATCTGGCTTGGAACTGTTGCAAGGTCTCCAATACTTCTGCATTGGCAACTGGCTTGCCTCTTCTTCTACCAGCAGCACCTCTGGCAACTCGGACAACCATGCTGGAATTCTTCTTCTGGTTTTTGGAAGTCAGTTCAGTCTTTGCAAAATGTCTTGAAATTTGCTCTGATACCACAAATGATAGCAATCTTGGGGTGCAGGCGTTAAGGAGAGCTGTTCCCTCTTCCCTCAATAATTTCTCTCGCCAAGGAAGTCCTCTTCAAAGTCTTGTTTCCATTTCATTAATCAAATTCCACGAATTTGATAAATGAAATAAATGATAGATTAAACGCTCTTCAATAAAATATCAACCCTTGCAACAACATTACAAGGCCTTTTATTCGATTCATTTAAAACCCAAGCTCAAACCCTTCGGCAGCATAATACCTTGACTTATAAATGGAGATTAGACTACCCGACCATAGTATTATAATACTATAACAAACGTTTCGAATCCTTTGAACAATTACTCAAACTCTTACAATTATCAACAACCATTGGAATGGTTAATTCACTCAGCGTTAAACTTATACTTGGGCCCACCTATTCGGATTCCACTTATTTAAATAAGTCTCATATTGAATAAACCGCTGATCGTACCTTAAGTTATCCTTCGTGCAGCTTCCTCGCGCGATTGTCGTTTGATCTTCCACAACCCGGATCCGACGGAAATCGTGTTTTTTTCCTCACAGAACTTTAGCGCTAAAAAAAACGCGAAATGGGAGGTTTTGTCTCGGCGACGTGGCAGAATTTAACAGGATCGCGTTTTATTTTTCGAAACTGCTCTTGGCCCAAAATGTTGCGCTACCGGTGGTATCCTCCTCCAAAACCGTCTTCTGGAAAATCCGGTATTTGAACAGTGTTCACCCAGAGTTTCCACCGCGATTTAAGTCATTTCTTCGACTTGTCTTCTCCGCTTGACGCTGCAATCAACCTCATCGGTTCAGTGCAATCAAACAACAAAACATCAGTATTCTATCTCCACTGATATTGCTCCAATAGGCAGAGTTTCGACACCAATCCAAACATATTAAGGATCAGGGATTATCATGTTGCGTACTTCACAAAAATTAGAACCTCATCTATTTTTCATCGAGACCTTCACACAGAGGATTATATGCTTTCAATAGAGAACGTGAATTCAAATAATTCAAATCTACATAAGCGCATATAAACAATCCTTCTCTGTATTATAACCAGCAATTATAAATCGATTTAATCGATCACACAGAGAGTAAATAGGAGATTTTCACACAGAAACTGAATTCTTCAAACTTATGCTCAGAAATCCTAACGTCGAAGGAATGAATCCCTTGGAAAATTGTCAATAACACACAGATATCAATAAGTCCACAATTTTATTAGAAAAGGAGAGCAAAGCCTCTCGACTCAATCTTCTACTGCAAAATTCCCCCCCCCCCTTCCACTGTATTAGGGGTTACATTTATAGATTTTTACATGACTGTTTGGCTCCTTCTTGAGGACCGGTTTATTCTTAACATAAAAAGCCTAATTACATAATATTACTATAATTCTATCAACAGAAACTAAATAGAGTGACACGAATCAACTATTCGACTTCTTCAGTTACTAACTAACCCTATCTGCTCTAAGTGCAACAGACAGCGAAGGTGTTGACACCTTTGTTGGTACATTTCTTTGAACTTCCTGAGCCCTTCTAGTCACAACATGTGGACAATTTTTCTCACATTGCTGACTAGAATCCAATGCCCCTGCATCAAATACAAACAGTCTTCTCCATGTCTTCTCCATGTCTTGTCCATTTTTTTTGTTGTGTTCCCTCTCGTCAAGATTTCCTGGGATAAATATTGTGTTCTACCATGTCTTTGTTGTTATAACTCTATTATTTGTGACAGTTTAAAGAGTCCAAATGATGTGTTTTTTGTTGTTGTTAAAGCATTGTAAGATACAAAATAAATACTCATAGTTGAACATATGCTCCCCATGGTAGATGTGGTTATAGGTTTTTTCAGGTGAGTCGACCATTGGAATGTCCAAGGTGGTTTGCATTGTGGAGGTAGATAGCCAAACTGTAAGTGCATCAACCAACACCACCACCCTTGGTCTTCCAGAAATAAACCACGTGGCAAATATTCACTGATGGATGTGAATTTGAGAGGCCGTCTCCTTGGAATTTTTCCCTGTGATAAAAGCAGTGCCCCATTTATGTTAGAACTACTCAGCTTGCAGGCATATTTGATAGGATCTTTTTAAACAGCATGGGTGGGATCTCGTAAATGCATCCATTACATTGACTTAATGTAATTGCTTCACTACGAACTTTAAGTGCTCCCTGTGTGAAACACTAATTATTTTCCCAAGGCAACTCTATTTTGTATAATGTATGAGTAATCCCTCAGAAAATTAATGTGTGAGCCTTGACCGAGTAAATTATCCTCCTAATTAGTAATTAGCTAGCAAGTTGTTCCCACCCCACATTACTTTCTTTGTGCCTTTTAAGTCAACTATCTTGTTGATTAGCTACCACGGTATTCCCACCCAAATTACTTGTGCTTGGATTAATCTATTTCACTGTGCTTGCATTAATCTATTTCACTCTTGTTTGGTCTTTCTCTCCGTGCTAACTTAAATTTGAACTTGGCGAAGTTGGCAACTTTTCCATCGTAATCATGGCCTTCCATTCTATGCCCGTGTGCCATGTGCATCTTACACTTAACACTGCAGAGGAAAAATAATGCATACATTGCTCCAATAAATGGCTACAACATGGTAGAATAATATCTGCAATTTTGTTCCAATTAAATGCCCAGAGATGTGTTTTTGTTTTGTTTTTTCACTATTGTCCACCTGTCAACAATTTTATGCATGTCCTTACTATTGCTTTTGTTCCTCATCATTGTGTTAAGTATTATGTTGAGGTTTACCTAATGAATTTTTTGCCCTTTTTTGGGCTGAGCGTGGAGTGACGACCATCTATGAAGCCCACATACATGTTTCCTGTTCTTGCTTCTCTTACCCAATTTTTTAGCTTTTATATTGTTTGTTGAGTTTACTTTTTAATGTTTTGTAAGTATTTGTATAGACATACAAAGGTGTGACAAAACATTAAATCTTGTACAGATGTCCAAAGGTGTGACAAACATGATATGGAAGCCATTCTCTCTGGAGATGTATGAGGTAACTAGCATGTTTCATCTTTTTCACTTTGTATTTTAAAGTTTAATGTGAAAAACTACATTAAACATCGCTTGGTCATTTATTGCTCCCTTCACTAATGATAATGATATTGGCATACCTTAATAACTCACCATATATGTAATTCTCTCTATTTAAGGGTGGAACTAATATTAAATGGTTGTAACTCTGTGTACATCTCAAGGTCCAGGGGATGATGACGAAGATGATGATGGTGATGTATTTTATAATGGCATTTTTAATGAAATACAATATCGTTAATATCAGGAATGAAGTTGCTTACGATTATGGTAGTACGGTTGCTTATTTAATTAATTTTAACAAGTTATTTATTCAGTATGTATTATATTTTTATATAATATTTATTATGATAAATAAAGAAAACTAAAGTAAATATTTTTTGGAGGATCATTTCGATATTTAAACATAGTAGAAATAAATATTTCAGAGTTAGTATTATTTTTTCCGTTTTATTCTTGCTGTGATCACGACCATGACCATTTTCCTTCTTGTGAGTGTAACAATTTTATTCTGTATCGAGTATTTATTTGTGGAACATACCTGTTAAATTATATTTTTAATTTAGGATTAACTTTTTATTCCGGCGATGATCATGCTTATGGTCATTATGCATTTTCGTTTGAGTGAAATATTTTTTTTTTTGTATGGAGTATTTATTTGTAAAATATGATTATTGAATTATAATTTTAGTCCATGATTATGATTATTTAAAATGTAGTATTTATAATAATTTTTGGATTTTATAATATAATATTATTGGTCAATATTAAATGTTTTGTTAAAACATATTCAAGTAATAATGACAATAAAACATATCTACTAATAATAATAATTACTCAATTATCATTTATGTCAAATAAATATTTTAATTTAGAAAAATGGAGCTTAATAATGTCAAAATTTTTGACATGATTAACCAGCTTTATATTGGATATTATGTGTATTGTTTAAAGATATTTGTTGGTTGGCATAATTAGATTTTATTGAAAATTGATGCAATAGTATTTTTGTATATAAAAGAATTAATTAATTATTTTGATTTTTTTAAGTTCTTAATAGTTACTTTGTAGTATGGATTTTTGCTAGTATTTTTAATCTTAATTTGGCTTAATATATTTATGAATATTACAACACAAGGTTCAAATATTACATCTTATAACGCCAAATTATGAAGGTTTACTATCTACATACTACTTTACCAATGTTTAATATCTACATATTAAGTATTGTCAATCTAATTATAAGTTGTTAGTGAGTGAACTTGAAAATCTTTTTATTATGAGAAACACTAGTTTCTACAATGTCTTGTATTTTATTTTTTTGCATAATATTTTTTTGGTTTACGTTGTACTAGAAATTGAAGTTAGTTGTAGTAGAAATTTGAGAACTGTTTTGGGAAAAATCACTAAAATGGTCGTAGAGAATAGTGGTTGAAAACCATCAATATTGATAACTAGGTTTTGGAATGTCTACCAACAATGCTAGTACTAGAATAATGTTATGTACCTTAGATATGAAAATGAAATCATTGGTTAGATGTATAATAACATGCGAGAAATGTTTTAATACTTCATATATAGAAATACCCTTAAGGTAGGGGAACACCTTATAAAAATCATTTTATGAAATGATCAACTCTTCTTCACTTTCCTCTTTGAGTGTGCAACATTCCAATGCGTTAAGCTCTCCAATACAATATTATTCTCATACATGTTTAATAAGGAGGTCTCTATCATAGTTAATTGTATCTAGCCGAGTGGTTGTGGGATGGAGTGTTATCCTCTTTACTTGGTTCCATTCCCATATGTGACATGTTGAGCTTATGATGATTATATTTTTGTAATGACATTTGAGCCTTGTTCACATGGACTTGTGCCCCAAAAATCTAGGGGTTACCATGGATCGAGGGGAAGTGCATGGTGTTTTCCTCAAGATAGTTATTTGGAAAAAAGAAGACGACGCCGCCATCCTTATTTATAAAGATCAAATGCTAACTATTTAGAAAGCCTTTTTTGATGAGGCCACGTGACATTTATCAATGTTAACTACCCAATGAGCCCTTATTTAATAATAACTAACATTGTAAACCTAATCCACATTACATTAAATGACACCCATATTTACTCTTATTTCTGATAAGTCCATAGGCCCTTGTTACTATCCTAGGCACGATCTCACCATTCCATCCCCTTAACAACTATAAATACAAGACACTTCGACCTCATTCAATCACTCATCTCACATCGATTTTTGTGCCAAATACAAGAAGAAAGATAACGAAGTCAAAGGAGAGTGAAAATTTAGATTTTTGGCTTGTTTCTGTCCACAAGTGCAAAGGTTCTGGGGCAACTTTGTGGAATTACAGGTCCGAAACTTCAAGGCTGAATTGCAGATCCAAATTTCGTGATTTAACCAGGTTTGATAAGGTTTGACTAACGTTAACTTTCATTGACTTTTACTTGGTTGGAGGAGATTTAAAGGAGGGATGACTTGGGTATTTGTGGTAGTCATGGTCTTGGTCTTGGGTCTTGGATATCTCACTTTGATTTGATTCTATAAGAAGAGGATTTTTGGGTTTTCCCCCTTGTAGGGTATTGCCCTGGCTTGGAGCCTAATTTCTAGTGTTATTTGTTTCTTTGTGATCTATATTTTTTTGGTAATTGCTTGATGTAGAAAACATAATGTTAATAAGAAGCAAACAAATATTCACAAGTAATTATCAAGTTAAGAGAAATCATCATTATCTACTTGTTTTTAGTCTACTAACATGGTTTTAGAGCTAAGGTAAAGGAAGGAAGCTTAATGATCATCTCTTGTTGGCACTCTTGCTTGAAAACATTCTTATAAGCAACTATATTTTCTCTCCCTCTCCAATGGCAAGATACTTAAGGAAGGTTTCCAAGCTGTCTAAAGAAGTCATTGATGGAAGTCTTTATTCTGCTTTTACAGGTTCATTTGAGGATGATAATACATGGGTAATCGACAATGGAGCTTCAAGTTATATGACAGGGGAACGTGGTCAACTCAAAAATATATAAAAGGGAAGCTCTTCTCACTCAGTTGAACTTGGAGACAAGAATAACTACTCAGTCAAAGGGATTGGATCTACCTCCTTAGATCTGGAATTTGATGGGAATATTCATCTCAACAATATCCTCTATGTTCCAGGTTTGAAGAAGAATTTGCTTTCGATTCCTTGCTTAGAAGATAAAGGAGATACGGTAGCATTTGTTTATGGCGAAGTTATTATTTGGGCAAAGGGATCAAGTATAGAAAATGCAAGGACTATTGGATTCGTGAGGGGAGGTCGTATATGCTTCTAACTCCTCCTCAAGCTCTAGTACAGTTAGACATAAATCCTTGTGAATCATGGCACAAAAGGTATGGTCATCTCCAGTACAAGATATTGCCATCATTGAATCAAATGGTTATTGGTATACTCCAATTAAAAGAAGAGCATGAAGGATTCTGTAAGGGATGTGCCCTTGGTAAGAATGTGAAGAAACCATTCACTAGCAATGACACAAGTTCGAAGGAAATCTTGGATTCAATACACTTCGATGTTTGTGGATCCATGTCAGAAAAATCACTTGGTGGTCATCAGTACTATGCAACGTTTATTAATGATCATTAAAGAAAGACTTGGATATATCTCTTAAAATCTAAAGATGAAGTATTCGATAATTTCCAAGAGTTCAATGCAAAAGTGGAAAATATGACATAAAAGATCAAAACCCTAAGACCAGATAATGGTGGAGAATATACATCTAAAGAACTTGTTGCCATTTGCAAAGAAGCATGAATTAAGAGGGTGCTAATAGTTCCCTACAATCCTCAACATAATGATGTGGCTGAAAGGAAGAATCGATCTATTGAAGAATGTGTAAGAACCATGCTACATGACCAAGACCTTCCCAAATTCTTATGGGGAGAAGCTTCTGTGACAACAGTCTACATACAAAATAGAATTCCTCACAATGTTCTTGATGACATGACCCTGGAAGAAGCATTTACAGGAATGAAGACATATGTTGATCACCTCAGAATTTTTGAATGTCTAGTTTACATTCACATTTCCAAGGACAAAAGGAAGAAGTTGGACCAAACAAGTATGAAAGATATCTTTGTTGGACAAAGTTGTCATTGATGTCAATATGTCAAAGCATTGCTGAAGATAACAAAACCCCAAGTGTTAACTGCAAACCCTTTTGATAAGGACGAGACCCTTGCAATATTAAAGAACAAATCCATGGTGCCAAATATATTGATGAAGATAATTGAATCCCTATGATGAAGAAATACAATGATGAAGATAATGGAAACCCTATGATGAAGAAGCCTTAAATCCTAAATGGTGTTATCCTTGCTCTTGATGAAGATGCCCATGTGACGTAATGAATATAATGCCAAATAAATCCTCAAACAAGGCTATTTTGGAAAATAGACATATGTTGAAAGAAAATGAAAATTCTCAACATTAGAGGTCATATATTGAAGAAAAATCTACACCAGGTTGTAGAGGAGGTCATAAGCTTTCTAAGGAGTACTTATACGCCTTATAACTCCTTACCAATGCAGGGATATTAATTTTTGAAGTGAAAAATATTATTTTGGTAAGTCTGCTTGAACCTACACAAGTTGGCCCTCATGTTAGCTCAACACACCTTTCCAACTGACATGACCCTTCATCAAACACTCAGTCACGTATCGATACCCATATGAGCTTGTTCTTTTTAGCAATAGACATGTTGTTAAGAATAAGGTATACTAGTTCGGATCAGAGGAGAATATGGTGTGGAAGGAGGACCAAAACAACGAAGAAAGGAAGAAAACATCATAAAAATTGAAGGATGAAGATAGGTCTTGACAAATTATATATATATATTTCGTATTCTTGATTTTAGTGCCTAGTCCTGTACAAAACTCAACTTATTGGAGAAATACCTCTATTTATTGAAGACAAAACTCGTCCCTGTTGCAAAAAAACAAGTTGCAGACTTTTGCTCTGTTGCAAAACGAGTTGAAGACTTCGACCTTGTTATAGATTGAGCTACAGACTTCGCACCAGTGTTGGAGACTATGAATCTGTTGACGTCAGACCAATTTTTTCATGTGTTGTAGACTTGTTGGAGAGATATCAAAACTATTCTTTTGTCGTTGCAGATTTGTGTCTCTTAAAACTTTGATAGACCTGTTATACCTCAGATCTATGGACAATATTGTATGCTTAGACTTGTGGAAGATATAAATTCGGTTGGCAGTTTTTAGAGCAGGCTTTGGCATTATTTGGAGTGACCCAGTGACATATCTGAAGGGCTTGTATGGGAAAATCTGTTGGATTTGAATTTATTGCATTTCGATAAGGACTCTTAACCTATTGAAGAGATTGTTGAGGATTATCTAAAGCAGTCTATTGGAAATTATTTTTAAAGTAGATTGGAACTGTGGAAGTCTAGTTTTCTTTTGTGCATCATTTGAAATTTTGAAGACAATGTTTTTGGGATCACCACAAGTCAGACTCGTTGACATCTTGGTTTTGAAGAACAGTGAAGACTTGATTGCAAACACCATTCATTAATAGGCCTTACATAAGAGTAGAAAACCTTGGGAGTTGAAGGAGCTTTGTAGTTGACAACATGATATCCTTGATCTATTGTGCATTCTTGAGGCAGTGATTTATTGAAATCTTTGTGAAGAAGTTTTAAGATTGGAGGAGCATTGTTGAAATGAGGTAGTTGTGGAAATGATTGTTGGGTGACATGAAGAGTTGTGGAGACCTTCTTAGAATATAAAGTTGTCATTGATGAGCTAGGGTACTTTGAGGGCATTGTTGAAGAAGACATTGTCAGGGTTTGTTGCAGAAGACATAGGAAGCCTTAAAGAACTATTTGTAACTAACTTGAAGAACTTGAAGTAGATTGAAAGGGTTGGTGCCTCATAAATACAAGGTTGGAGCCTTGCGAAAGATAGGGATGGAGCCCTACAATTTTTCTTAGTTGATTTGGTTCTGGGATTGGTGTCCTTAGGGTTGAAACCCTAGAACAAATTGTTGTACAAGTTGGAGCTTGTGATGCGTTGTAAAGAGGATTGGAGTCCTCACCAATTTCTTATTAATAAAATCATTTATCTTGTTATTGTTCATTTTGTGTTTTATCTAAGTGATCTTAACTGGTAAAGCAACAATTGTAAAATAAATATTGATTCACCCACCCTCAGTATTTCCAACAATTGGTATCAGGGCTAGTACCTTCAGTCTCAACCTAACAGTTGGAAGGTAGATTCTTAGAACACAAATGGCAAGGTCAAGGAAGAAATACTCCAAACCTTCTGAAGATGTCTATTCCTGAGTTAAAAATTTAGATGAAAGCTTGGTTGACAAAGCCCCCATGTTAAAGGGAACAAATTTTGAAGTGTGGAAAGGTAGAATGAAATTCTTTTTGATGGCTCAAGGTTTTTAAGTATGGGAATCTATGGTATCGGTAGCATAATGGAAGATGAGTCCAAGGAATTTAATGCAAGAGAAATTAAAGCAATCTTGGGTGGCTTTTCAAATCCTATAAAGGCCAAATTAGAGAATTGTTCATCAACAAAAGAGCTTTGGGAAAATCTTCAAGATCTTCATTCAAAAGGTCTTTTGCTCATAACCTTAAATGATGAAAGCCAAGAGCATAAGGATGACCAGAGAAGATAGTCGAAAGCAAAGTTGAAGACACAAAGAGCAGGGTAGATGAAGAAGATGAGGAAGACCTCAAAGAAAATCTCAAGGTAAAACTTGTGGTTGCTCTGAAAAGGATTAGCAGGTTGAATAAGGAAAATGAGCAACTTAAGAAGCAGATACAAGATGTTGATCATGACCTTGACAAAACAAAGAAGGAAGTTATTATTTTAAAGCATGAAGTAAAAGAAAGGATGAGGATATCACGAAGCTTAAGGAGGAATTACATCAATTTGAGAAAAGACATAAGAAGTCATCTCCGTGACAAGTCAATTGGAAGAAGCAAAAAGAAGGGAAGATAAACTGTCAAATCATCTTGGACAAAGACTAGAGGAATTGAGCAAATTTGAAGCATAAATTGGTTAATATAGGAAAGAAGTCTCCTCACTTAAAACTCAACTAAAATAAGCAAAGAAACAAGCACAAGGAGTTGCAATATAATGGAAGGTTTAATCCTCTTGGAAGGGCAAATTGATGAAGCAGAAAAGGAGAGAAATGCCATAACATGCAGACTAGAAAAAAATTATGAAGATATCTTCAAATTGAAATGAGATGCCATCTCTCTTAAGGACCAAACATGTGAAGTAATAAGGATTAGGGAGAAATGGAGAACCGACTAGCAAAGAAATATGAAGAATGTGAAAAGATGAAAGAAGAAATTGTCTCTCTAAGGAAAGAAGTTGGTTTGATGAACAAGAACCTGAAAAGTTCTCAAAACTTGAATGACACGCTCAACCATAAAATATCTCCATTTGACAAGTCAGGGCTTGGTTATGTAGGTGATTCTTCCAGCAAAAATGATGCAAACCTTAGATTTCTTAAAGTCAAGAATGTGGACAAGCATGATAATGCTAATACCCCCAGCTCCCACAAAAGCAAGGAAAAGAGTCAAAATGACACTGAAAGAAGTTTTACTCCAAGAAGACATGCATATGGTGTAAGAAATACAAGAGGCGATAAATATCATCAAAGAATCTCAAGGCAGAATGACATCAAAAGTACATCAAGCCAACCTCCATCTTGTAGGTATCAAAGTATATTTTTTGGTTATTGTTACTCTTGTTCAAATTTGGGCATATGGCAAAGGATTGCAGGGTATATAACAAGGGCATCTATAAATAATCCAATCAGTTTTCTAGAAGTAAGATTGTAGGGAGATACTCCAATACATTTACCAAGAAAAAATATGCTCCAACATACATGTTGAGAACATAATGCTTCAAATGGCATAATATTGGACATTAGCTAGATATTACAAATTGAAGTGGGTCCCTATACAATTTGATGAATCGTCAATTAAGCAAGAAAAGAGAGTCACAAAAGTTTGGAGGAGGAAGCAGGTTGTACCAGAAGAACATGTTGAATGTACCCTAAATTCTCATGGCACCAACCCTTGTTAATCAATTGGCATCATAAAAAAACCATGCATACTATTAAGGGGAGCTCATAATTTCAAATGTTATCCCTGGGAGGATGAGTCATATATGGACTTCTAGCCACTCTACGTGACACAAATAAATATCTTTTGTTGATGATATGTTTACTTAAGTACAATATAGTTATCAAAGGAGCTGTCCTTAAGATAGAAGGGAGAAACCTGCTAACAAAAAGAGCAAGATGACAAGAGTAGCACCATGAGAAGGGGCGTGCAGGTCAATAGAAGAAGATAATGGAAACCCTATGATGAATAAATAAAATGATGAAGATGATGGAAACCCTATGATGAAGAAGCCTTAAATCCTGAATGGTGTTATCCTTGCTCTTAATGGAGATGCCCATGTGGCCTAATGAATATAATGCCAAATAAATCCTCAAACAGGGCTATTTTGGAAAATATACATATGTTGAAAGAAAATGAAAATTCTCTACATTACAGGTCATATATTGAAGAAAATCCTACACCAGCTTATATAGGAGGTCATAAGCTTTCTAACAAGTACTTATATGCCTTAGAAATCCTTACTAATGTAGATATTTTAATTTTTGAAGTGAAAAATATTATTTTGGTAAGTCTGCTTGAGCCTACAAAAGTCGACACTCATGTAAGCTCAACACACCTTTACAACAGACATGACCCTTCATCGAACGCTCAGTCAAGTATAAATACCTATATGAGCTCATCCTTTTTAGCAATAGATCTATAGTCAAGAATAAGGAATAATAGTTTGGATCAGAGGAGAATATGGTGCACAAGGAGGACCAAAACATTGAAGAAAGGAAGAAAACATAAGAAAAAGGGAAGGATGAAGATATAAGGTCTTACCAATTTTTATACATATTTCTTATTCTTGATTTCAGTGCCTAGTCCTGTACAAAAACTCAACTTGATCTCGATTTATTGGAGAAATAAATCTCTTTATTGAAGTCAGAATTTGTCCCTGTCGCAAAAAACAAGTTGCAAACATTGGCCTTATTGCAAAACGAGTCGTAGACTTCGGCCCTGTCGCAAATTGAGCTACAAACTTTTTGGTAAAAGTTGTCATTGATGTCAATATGCCATTGTTGGATATGGTAAAGAATAACCCTTTTGTGATGTTTCCCTAACCTCATTAAAGACTCTCATTATGCAAACCCTAAGCATGAAGATTGAAATATAATGATAAATCCTAACTACTTAATTAAACCCTCTGTGCATGCGTATATTAATGAAATTCTAGATGCACTTTCCATGTACACTAATGAAACCCTAAAAATGTTGTCATTATGATATCATGTTTTTGCATTGGTGAAACTAGCCTTGTTGATCATTAATGATGTCAAACCATTAATAACTAGCCCTTGTATGCATTGCCCGAGCTTTGTTGAAGATGCCCTAAGAAAGAAGACATTGAAAAGGTGCATAGCCTTAGAGCTATTTGATGAAAACTTACATGTATGCCCTAGCATGGTTCATTGCCCGTGTTGATGTAAAAGCCCTAACATCCTAGTCCTTGAATATTAAGAAGCCTTATCTCCATTCCAAATGACCACAACTTAAAAATACTTAAATTTTTTGAATCTATCCCTAATATCTTAAAAGAAAAATTATTTTTTGACAATTAGACACATTATCTTGCAATACCTCTTACACCAACTTGAAGAGGGCTTCAAAACCTTTCCAACAATCCTATACTCTCCTTCTAACTCCCTACCATTGTGAAGATTTTGGATTTTTGATGCAGGGGCATTAGACACTAGCCAACAATGTGGGAGTTTTGTCCACATGTTGTGGCTAGGAGGGTTTGAAAACAGTCGAATTGTCACAGCTAGGTGTCAATACCTTAGCTGATTGTATTATTAGATCAGTTAGAGTCGTAGAAGTTGAATAGCTCAGTTAGTCTATCTGTCATATCCCAGTTAGTTGAATTGTTTTAATTAGACTGTTGATTTCCTGAAACGATCCTCTCAGAGGAACCGAAGAGTCATAGGTTTATGTATATAATTGTAAACCCTCGGATGTATGGAGGAGGACAAGAAGAGGGGAGGAGATTTCTGCAAAAAACTCCGTGTGTTACAATTGCTTCCAGTTGAATAATTTCAATTTTCATTGGCCATCGAATTGTCTTGAATTCTTATTAATGAAGAAATTCTTTGATTGAGAAACGATTGTATACTGGTTCGGTGCGAAATCGTTGCGAATGGTGATTGTGTGAATGCCATATATCTCTGCCCGGTGTTTCCTAAATTTATTCGAGCAAACCTTGTGAAGTTATCACCACCTGCAGGCATGGTCTGTATAGAAAAGCCGTCGGAATAGAATCTCGTCATTGTTGATTGAAACCTGTCGAGGATTGACTCGAGGTTAGACGTGAGTTAATAAACAAAGAAGAACGCAAACCCGGTGAGGAGCCCTGGTTAAACACTGTGCACAAACCGCGAGGGGGTTTGGGTGAACAGTAAAGGTTGGAAGTGGTATTCATCGCACCACTCTTATACGGAACGCGGTATTGAAGAATTTGTAGCGATTCCATAGAGTGCCTGATGCGTGTCCCCGAGCGAAATTGGAAAACCACCTTCCCGTACGCGCCATCGCGCGTTAATGTTTGCGCATGTTGATCAAGCGATATATGTTGGATCAGGCAACGCGATAACAGCCGTCAGATAAGGAAACAAGATTAACGAAGGTACGAATCAGTCGTATGTTCCACGTCAGTGCTGGGGCCCAGTTATAAATTATATTAATTGGAACCTTTTAACTAAGGTATGGCAGCGTAATACAAAGCGAAAGATATATTTAAAATTGCAATGGTTTTCAAATGATATTTATTTATCAAATTCCTCGGACTTGATAAATAAGATTCCAAGAAAAAGAAATAGACCACGTGGGGAAAAAAGAAAGAGAGACTGAGCCACGACGACGGTTGACCACTCCTCCTCAGGACTGACTTTCAGCGTTGTTGCGTCAATTTTGAAGAAGAAAAATGTTAACATCAGAAAAATTGGCAAGACGACTTATGTAGGTTTGACATGTCTCATCAAGTGACGCGTCTCTTCGTTATATGTCAAAACATGTATAAATACAAGTCTAAACTCATCGTTCTAGCTATCAACTTGGTGAAAAATTCAGAGAAGATGCATAGAAACATGAAGAGGACTAGGAGAACAAAGAGAATTATTGTTTGGGAAATTTCTGTGTTAATGTATCGTTCAAGCTTGAACCTGTGACGGATTTGTGGTCAGTCTTCTGTGGGAGCTCAGACCATATCAAAAACTCTTGAACTGTCATCTGTGGGAGGCTTGAAGCTACAACAACCTACCTCAGACCTGTGAGGCTTGACCTGTGGAGGAGGAAGACATATATTACAACTTGGAGGCTCGGATTTAGGGCTCAATCCTGTAATCATAACATTAGACCAATGATAACCTTGAGTTACAGTCACCATTACAGCTCGGTGTGTGGATAGCCTCGAAATTACAGTCATGTGGAGATTTGCAAAGGCATCAAACTTGTAATAGTCACTTATGAGGGCTCATTGAAGCTCAAAATTATGGAGAAGTTGCAGACATAAGGACGGTCGCTTAAGGAGGCTCAAATTTGTAAGGCAGTGAACCTGTAAACTTCAGACCTGACCTAAACAAATTGCACACCTATAACCTAATTCAGACCTAAGGCATATGTCTTGTACTCCTAGTAACTTAGATTGGTGACAATATCTCAAGACTTGTGCACAATATAGACTTGTAAATGAAGCAAATGTTTTGAATCATGACGTATCTTTTTGACATTAATTTTTGGACTGTGGATAAATTATTGGATTACGGGACATGAGGCAGAGAAGCTCAAGGATTGGATCTGTGTGAAGCCTAAACCAATGTGTGGACAACAAATTAGATCTGCTTACTCTTGGAGGAAATATTGTAAAATAATAGTAGCAGACTTTGAAGAAGAAATAAGGCCAACAAAACTTGAATTGGTGTAAACATCTTTTGGAGTAGGAAATCTTGAAGAACCTTGTGCAAAACTATTGAAGACATCTTTTGGACCAACTCTTAAGGACACCTCTTGTATTGACTTGATGACTTGTGTAGGCAGATTTTGAAGCACCATTGTAGCCATTTCTAGAACCAATATTGAAGACCTCCATGAAACATTCTTGAAGATTTGGAGGCATTCTTGACGAATTTGATACATTGTTGAAGGTCATCATGAAGTAACCTTGAAGAATTTTGTTTGGGTAACATGAAGAGTTGTGGAGACACCTTATGAGAAGATAAAGTTGTCATTGATGAGCTAAGTGCTTTGAAGATTAATTGAAGGCATTGTTGAAGGGGAACTTGTAGATACTATTAGCTCCCCGTAATTCTAGCAGATTGGTGAGACTACAACTGCGGAGAAGACATTGGAACCACTTTGGGATTCTAGGATCTAGCCCTCCTGAATCCAGAGAGGGATCTCTCTATAAGTACAAAGATTGATTTATCTTTAAGGTTTTTATATGTGATATTAGGCTAGTTATGAAGAAAAAGGTTTTGTTTGTTTTGGTTGGGAAAAGATATGTGAAGGTGAAGGAAGTCTAAATGAAGGGTGAAGGTGTATGAAAGTGAAAGATTGATTCAGCTAAGAAGATAGGCAAGAAACAACTTCAATCCATTGGGCTATGGAGTCATAGTAGGATTTAATTGAAACAACAAGGTTCAAGAGTGGTCCATGGGGCAAGTCATCTATGTTTAAGGATCTCTTTAAAGTTGATTTTATGAAATGAAATGAAAAAATAAGAAGGGGAAATAAACAAATGAAGAACAAAGAGCAGCCTAAGATCAAGTAAGTACTTTGAAACTATTCTGCTTTCGGCATACACTTAAGAAAGACATAAAAGTAATCTAAGATCAGGTAAGTACTTTGAAACTAGCTTGCTTTTGATGCACTTTCAATAGAAAACATTTAAAACACAAAAAGAATAGCTTAAGATCAAGTAAGGACTTTGAACCTATCCCGCTTTCAGGATATTCTAAGGGAAAATTTTCAAAACAACTGTTGGAGAAGAGACTAGAGGACAGGGCTCACAATAGACTTCCCTAGCTCTGCTTTACTTAGCAAACTTATCAAGACAACACATAAGATAACAAAGAATAGTCTAAGATCAGGTAAGGACTTTGAACCTATCATGCTTTCAACATACTCTTAGGGAAACTTTCAGACAACCTTTGGAGATAAAACTAGAGGACAGGGCACACCATAGACTTCCCTAGTTCAACTTTACTTAGCAGAATCTGAAAATAACATTCAAGAACAATGTTTAAAGTTTAGACAGTAAGAGAAGGGAACGCCAACTTCTTGACTTCTTGGACTGTATTAAATCATTCTTAACAACACAAATGGAAGAAAACATGTAGATAAAGCTTATCAGTAAGAGCAGGGTACCTCTGACAGTAAATCCTAACTCTATAATTGCTGTTATTTATCAGAGAAGATGGACAGAATGGAAACAGAAATAAAATAACAATTTACAATAAGAAAAACATCACCGTTGACATAGACCAGGATCCCAAAAATCAGCTTGTATTTGATGCTTCAAACCAGTTACAATCATCAAGTCCAATGGGTCTCTACAGCTTCAAAATTTTCATCTCAACTTAGGTATCTCCAATTACAAACAGAGCTTACAACAGCTTCATTAAACTATTTACAGGCAACAGATATGCAGTGACCAACATTATCTCATCTTCTATAGAAGTATTTATAGCAGAAGTGAGGAGGTGGGATGGGATAAAAGATCTATAGGCTCAATTAATACAGTTTAATGCTTCTTGGCCTTTGAGGGGCTCAATGGAGAAGATTTAAGATATTTCCTCTGTATTAATTGGTTTACATTAAGTATTAAGATTGTTGGGAAGATTTTGTTGACTTTAAGGCTCTTTGTTATCTTTGTAATAACTCTGCTGATAGTTTGCAATAAGCTCCTTTGGCTTGAAATAACTGTTCAGCTGTATTAAGGCAAATATCTTATGTTCTGCAATAACTATGCCTCCTTTGATTGCTGCGAGACTGTAGGTGGCTTTTGATAGTTGGAGAGGATTAAATTTGCCTCTGACGTGGCAGTGGAGGCTTCTCGGATTGTTGAATTGCTTTTTCCTTCCCTAAAACACCTTTAATTTACTTGAATTTTGTGTTTTAGGTCTAATTAGGCTTAATCTGTGTTTTCCGGTCTTCATGATGTCTTTAACTGTGGATTAGCCTTTTGATTTGCTGAATGTGTGCCTTAATCCTTCAAAACTGTGCTAAAATCTTCAAACATGGGTTTTTGCTTTGACTTAGATCCTTCAACACTGATACTCTTTGCTTGATTAAACTTTGCCGTGTCTTCTTGATGTGCAGGCGTTGCAGAGGTTTTATAATGGCGTCAGTGCTCATGAGGCACTGATGAAACATAATGGGAACACCCTGCAAAATGATTTCTTTTACGAATAAAGGCGTGGGGGATCGTCATCCCCGACCTTCAACTTTCCTTTAAAATAATTGAAAAACCATTAAAACCTGAACAAAACAAGAAAAAGTTAAGAAAATCCTGCGTATTTGTGTTTAGATAGCTTTGGAGGCTGAGGTTAGATCGCAGCCATTGGATGAAAGCATCCAACGGCGGAGATTGCTTACGGGGGTCAAATGAGAGGCGGTTGGATAAATGGTGCAGGAGATTAAGTCCGGGTTGTTGATCTGCAAAGATCAACAGTCGATATTGATCGGGAAATATAATGTAGAAGGGCCACATTATAATGAAATGGGGGAAATTACAAAGAAAATGGGCAAAAACCTTAGGTGAAGGGAAAAAGCGTTAAAACGAAATTTGGGGTTTCTTGAAGGATTCTAGGCTGTCGGATGAGATCGGCCACAGAGATCAACGACGGAGGTTGATGGATGAAGTCCCTTGGAGGATGGGCGGAGGGCGATAGTTTAATGGTCAGATGAAATCTGGGCCGTTGGATGAATGTGATGAACGACAGAGATCAAAATATGATGAAATACAATGTAAATAGGGAAAGTGGTTTCGACATTAAAAACCACTGGTGTCGCGCTACATTAAGGTGGTTTTATATTTTCTCCAAAAAAAACGCGATGTAGGTCCCCGGCTGACACGTGTACTTTAGAAATCGCCCATATCGCGTAACTTTGAAAAATGATCATTCGGGCTTAAAATCACGCGATATGGGTTCCTGGTCGTTGGATGAAGGGTGGGCAGATCCAACGGTGGAGTTGGAGCGCGATAAGACAAGATGCATGGGCGGAGAAAGGTGGGACAGGGTCAAAGTGGTTTCAATCTTGACCGTCAGATCAGGGAATGGACGATGGAGATTTGATCTGGGAAGGGTAGGACCCAAAAGAGTTGGGCCTATCAGGTTGAATCTAGATCGTTGGATCTTCAATATGGATGGCCCAGATTCAATCTTGGGGCTAATGAAATAACATATGAGGCAGGGGCCGGGCGGAGAAAGGGTTAATGCGAGCCGTTGATCTGCAGAGATCAACGGTGGAGATTCGCCGAAAACTTTATACAGCGAGGTTTGAGAAATAACAAGGAGAAGTAAGGATTGATCTGGACCGTCGGATCTTAGTGTATGGACGACCCAGATGCAATCGGAAGATCGCGATTGGTGGGGGCAAAGGGAACAAAGCGTCGATGCGATTGAACAAGGACCATCGATCTTAGGACCAGATCGACGACGGAGATTGATTTGTAAATGCCAAAGGCGGATATGAGGGCTATTGAATAGAGCAATAAGGGCCGTCGGATCTAGGCATGGTGGGGAAGATCAACGATTGGGAAGCCATCGGGAGGTGACCAATCGGAGGGGGCAATAACTATTAAAATATGCCCAATGCAAAAACTCCGATGCGATTAGCGCTAGGCCGTTGATTGGTTTAACGGATCAATGGTGGAGAATGCGGCGGGGGGCAACGTGGAACCAACGCTGACCGTTAGATCTTAAAAGATCAATGGCTCAGATCGCGACAGGGTCCGACTGAACAATATTTTCTCGCATCGGAAGAAAGTAAGAAACAAAGGGAAATGCACCCACTTAAAGTCCCGATTGTGATAAGCGCCCTGGGCCTTATCGCTTGGTTCCGGCGCCAGGTTGCATGGTGGGGAAGTGGTTGAGGGCTTAGCCAAAAGGGGCTTAGCCCTATAATGTAAAAAGTGGGTTTTTATGATTTTTTAAGGATTTTTAAAGGATTTTGGGGGTTTCGGTAAGGTTTAAAATGAGTTTTAAACCTTATTAAAGGGGTTTTTATGAAGGGAAGAAGGGAAATGAGGGAAAATAGAGGAATTTCATGGGGAGAAAGGGGATAAAAAATGAGGTTAATTATGAGTGAAATGAGGGGTAAAATGAGGGGAAAAATGGAGTTTTTGCAGCAGTCTTTTCTTCAGGAAAACATCAAATTTTCAGAATTGAGAGGGAAACAACAGTAAAGATTAACTCAAGGATAAGTCATCTTCACAAGACTTCAAGAACTAACAAATTGGCAATAAAATTGTTTCTTGAAGGCTTAAAACATGATTTAGCCACCATTTGATATGACAAATTTTATAGGTGGCTAACAGTGGCTCCACATGGGGATGGCACCTTCTTGAAGGTGTCAAGAACTTCAGACTTGTATTCTATGGGGGCTGATCAATGCCTCATCCATTGGGCTGCAAATTTCTTTCCTTGGATGATTTTCTTCTGTTCTGATAATGTTAGCAGCCATGAAAAACAATGGAATTTTATCAAACAAGCTTTCTACGTACCCAATCCTACTGATCTAACATTTTTTCTTCTTTGAGAGTGCATTTGGATTGGCAAACTCTTTTACAAGAATTTTATTCTTTTGAAGCAAAAAACTAATTTAAGTCTGCTTCTTATTTCTCCATGAACTCAGATTAAACAGTTGAGTTCATAAGCTTCTCTACCTAACTACTATTTGTTAGGATTAAACTGTCTAACAGATTTTTATTCACTAATTTCTAAAACAAAAACTTAAAAGCATACAAGTCAGGATTGAACAGTCTAAGTTGTTGCTGATCTATGGCATAAAAACAAGCTGCACATAGATGATTATTTGCAGAAAATTAAATCAAAATGGTGAAGGCTTAAGATCTGAAAGTTTTAAGCACATCTTTCTTTTTTCTTCAACTCTGTTTTTGAGTTTGTTTGAGCTGTTTTTTCTTTGTTATCTGGTTCAATTTTTGAGCATATCAGAACCAGTTTGCTTCTATCTTTGACTCATGATTTAAACAGATTAGAATCATTCTGTTTATAGAGTCATTTTGAGCATATCAGAACCTGTATTTTCTATCCTAATCTACCTAACTGATAAGCTAAGATTAAACTGTTTGGCAAATCTAATTCACTAACCTATCAACAGTAAATTTAAAACTAATTAGTCATGATTAGGCTGTATGACTAACTAGGAGTGTCTTTTTTAGGAGTGACATTTAAGCTTGCACACTTTTAGATTTTGTTTCTCTTTTTTGGTATGGGGCTGTACCTTTCTTGTTTTTACAATCTGTCCTCTTTTCTCTTTCTGTTGTTTTTGTATTTTTGATTTTTCTAACTTTGAATGCAATGATGGATGAAATATTTATAATGAGAAAAAAAATAAAAGGCTTCCAAACATGATAGGACCAAGAGAAATAATGTTTGAACATCCTGCCATTGACAGGACCCCCGAACAGTTCAGCTCCATTCAATTCCTGCAAGAAATAAGCATTGTTACCAATAGTAGAATGAATGAGATAAGGGCCAAGCCATAAGTTATCAAATTTCCCATGCTTGCCCTTGTCTTCTCTCCTTGAGTCCCACTTTAACACTTTGTCACCAACGTTGAAATTACTGGCCTTTGTCCTTCTATCAAAAAGCTTCTTGATGCTCTCTTGCTTTTGTAATGCTCTGTTGTAAACCTCCTCCTTGGTTTGCTGAAGATGTATGGTCTGATTTATTCAGACTGCACTTTTTGGATCAACTTCATAACTGGCATACTTAGGCTGGTTGGAAAAATTGTATCTGTTTCATATACAAGCTGGTAAGGTGACATTCCAATAGATTTTTTAAGTGTTAATCTGTTAGCCCATAGTGCATGTACTAGCTTTGTGTGCCAAGACTTCTTGTTGTCCTCCAACAACTTCTTGATTATGTTCATCAAACTTTTGTTTGAGGATTCTGCTAACCCATTACCTTGAAGGTAATAAGCAGTAGAATGGCCTAATGTAATATGATTTTTGTGACAGAATTCAACCATCTTCTTGGATCCAAATGCTGCAGCATTGTCAGTGATGATCTTCCTAGAACAACCAAATCTAGAGAGGATGAGTCTCAATGAATTTTATGATAATAGAGTCACTGGTTTGCCTAGAAGGGATGGCTTCTATCCATTTGGTAAAGTAGTCTATTGCAGTGAGAATCCATCTATGTTGGGCATATGAGAGTGGATGGATTTCTCCTATGAAGTGTAAACCCCACTGTTGAATAGGAGCTTCAACAGTGATTGGATGCAGAGGTAAGGGAAACAACTTTCTTTTGCCTTCAAAAAGTTAGCATTTATGACAGGCAATTATCATTTTATGTACATCTAGAAAGAGGGTGGGCCAATAGTAACCAGCGCTAAGGATTTTGTTCGCTGTAGTCTTCCAATAGAGGTGGCCTCCACATTCTCCTTCATGGAACTCGTGCTTAACCTTTTCTGCATCATTCTCAGGCAAACATTTAAGCAATAACCCACTTGCATTTTTCTAATAAAGAATTTATCTATAATGCAATAGTTTATAGAGTCATTATTCCAATAAAGAATTTATCTATAATGCAGTAGTTTATAGAGTCATTTTTCCAATAAAGAATTTATTTATTTATAGAGTCATTTTGAGCATATCAGAACCTGTATTTTCTATCCTAATCTACCTAACTGATAAGCCAAGATTAAACTGTTTGGCAAATCTGATTCACTAATCTATCAACAATAAATTTAAAACTAATTAGTCATGATTAGGCTGTATGACTAACTAGGAGTGTTTTTTAGGAGTGGCATTTAAGCTTGCACACTTTCAGATTTTGTTTCTCTTTTTTGGTATGGCGCTGTACTTTTCTTGTTTTTACAGTCTGCCCTTTTTTCTCTTTCTATTGTTTTTGTATTTTTGATTTTTCTAACTTTGAATGCAATGATGGATGAAATATTTATAATGAGAAAAAAAATAAAAGGCTTCCAAACATGATAGGATCAAGAGAAATAGTGTTTGAACATCCTGCCATTGACAGGACCCTCGAACAGTTCAACTCCATTCAATTCCTGCAAGAAATAAGCATTGTTACCAACAGTAGAATGAATGAGATAAGGGCCAAGCCATAAGTTATCAAATTTCCCATGCTTGCCCTTGTCTTCTCTCCTTGAGTCCCACTTTAACACTTTGTCACCAACGTTGAAATTATTGGCCTTTGTCCTTCTATCAAAAAGATTCTTGATGCTCTCTTGCTTTTGTAATGCTTTGTTGTAGACCTCCTCCCTGGTTTGCTGAAGATGTATGGTCTGATTTATTCAGACTGCACTTCTTGGATCAACTTCATAACTGGCATACTTAGGCTGGTTGGAAAAATTGCATCTGTTTCATACACAAGCTGGTAAGGTGACATTCCAATAGATTTCTTAAGTGTTAATATGTCAGCCCATAGTGCATGTACTAGCTTTGTGTGCCAAGACTTCTTGTTGTCCTCCAGCAACTTCTTGATTATGTTCATCAAACTTTTGTTTGAGGATTCTGCTAACCCATTACCTTGAGGGTAATAAGCAGTAGAATGGCCTAATGTAATCTGATTTTTGTGACAGAATTCAACCATCTTATTGGATCCAAATGCTGCAGCATTGTCAGTAATGATCTTCCTAGGAAAACCAAATCTAGAGAGGATATGAGTCTCAATGATAACAGAGTCATTGGCTTGCCTGGAAGGGATGGATTCTATCCATTTGGTAAAGTAGTCTATTGCAGTGAGAATCCATCTATGTTGGGAAGATGAGGGTGGATGGATTTCTCCTATGAAGTGTAAACCCCACTGTTGAAAAGGAGCTTCAACAATGATTGGATGCAGAGGTAAGGGAAACAACTTTATTTTGCCTTCAAAAATTTAGCATTTATGACATGCAATTATCATTTTATGTACATCTAGAAAGAGGGTGGGCCAATAGTAATCAACTCTAAGAATTTTGTTGGCTGTAGTCTTCCAGTAGAGGTGGCCTCCACATTCTCCTTCATGGAACTCGTGCTTAACCTTTTCTGCATCATTCTCAGGCAAACATTTAAGCAATAACCCACTTGCATTTTTCTAATAAAGAATTTATCTATAATGCAATAGTTTACAACTTTTAACTTTAAAAACCTTGCCTTTGTTTTTGATAAACCAGGAGGTGTATTCAAATTAAGCAAAACATATAGAATATCAGCATACCAAGAGGAATTCATAAAATGGTCTTCAACAATGGGAGTTGACAATTCCTCTTGTTCATCTAAAACATTTATCATATTTATATCAAGAACTTCAAAATTTGATTCAGCCATTAATCTAGCTAGACCTTGGCCTTTAATGAGTTTAGTGGGTTTGATTTCTAAATCATATTCAAGTATCACAACTATCCACTTACCTCTCTTACCATCTGGGTCCTGTGTTAGAATGTCTTTCACTACTGAATTTGGGACAAAGGGAATGATGTGGGAGTGCAAAATGTAAACTCTGAAGTCTTTTAAGGCTTTGACTAAGGCAAAGGCTTGTTTTTCCATATTGTTGTACTTCAGAGGAGTATCTCTCAATGCCTTGCTAAAGAATGCAATGGGCTGCTCTTGTCCCTGTGAATTTTTCTGCAATATGACAACAACTATTGTATGTTTTGATGCAAATGAAAAAGTGTAAAAATCTGTTGAAAAATCAGGACTTATTAGAACTGATGTTTTGGTTAATGCTTGTTTTACCAGTTCAAAAGATTTCTTTGCTTCCAAGGTCCACTTAACCCCTTGTTCCCTTTTCAACATGTTTGTAATTTTTCTAAGGAGCTTAGCTAAGTTGGGTATGAACCTTCTCAAGAAATTGATCTTTTCAATGAAGGATTGAAGTTCCTTGATGTTTCTAGGATGAGTGATTTGCAATATAGTCTCAATCTTTTTGGGTCTATCTTTATCCCCTCTTCTGATATGATGTGTCAAAGAAGTTTACCTTCTTGGAGACCAAACAGTGTTTTCTTAGGATTTAAAGATATCCCAAACTTTCTGCATTTCTCGAATACTTTTCTCAAGTGTTCTAAGTGCTCTTCATCTGTTTTGGAGAAAATAGTGACATCATCAAGGTAAATAATGATGAAGTAGCCTAATTCTTCCGAGAATGCAATGTCCATGGCTCTCTGAAAAGTAGCACCATCATTCATTAAACCGAAGGGCATTTTCACATACATGAAAGTGCCCCAAGGTGTAGTAAAAGCTTTCTTTAGTTGATTATCAAGATGTACTAAAATCTGATTGTACCTTGAGTAGCCATCTAACAAAGAAATTCTTTTAGAACCAACTACCCTTTGTAAAATATGATCCATCTTGGGTAAAGGGTACTTGTCTTTCAATGAGGCTTTGTTTAAGTCTCTAAAGTCAATACAAAGCCTAATATCTCCTATTTTCTTCTTAACTGACACTAAATTAGACGCCCATTCTGAATATCTAATAGGAACAATAATACCAGCTTCATACATTTTCTTGATTTCTTTCTCAACCAAAGGTAATTGAACATGGTTTATTCTGCGCAGTTTTTGTTTAAATGGCTTTTGGTTTTCCTTGAGAGGTATCTTGTGCTGAATTATTTCAGTGTCATAGGATTTCAGATCCTCATAACTCCACGCAAAAACATCATAAAATTCTTTAAACAACTCTATGTATTTCAGTTTGATGTGAGCTGGTAAAGTTTTAGACAGTTTGATCATCTTTGGTTTTAGTTCACTGCCTATATTACACTCTTCAACTTCAGATTCAACAGGCTTCAGTTTTGGCTTCTTGGCCACATCGTTGAAATCAAACAACTCTTCTAAAGGGACCAGTCCCTTTGGCAAATTTTGATTGTTAGACTGCAGAGTTTCTAAGTCTTCTTTTTCTAACTTTGCAATAATTTTTGTTATGTTTTCAAGTTTGTTAGACAACATATTTACATCAGCCATCCCTGGAGACTCTTCTTCTTTATCAAGTAGGTTTTCTTCACTAAGACAGTTTGTTTCAAACTCTGAATCTGAACTTGGTAGTTCAAACTCATTTCTGGACTGCAGGAAGTCTTCTATTTGTTTGTCTCCATCAAACACTTGCCAATATTTTTCGTTATCAGGGACAACTGTTCTAAATTTGATTTGAGTTGTACATTGTTTGGTTTCATAAGGAGTTAGGCACGTCCTAGCAGCAAAAGCCAAACCATTAGCTTGAATATTTTCGTTTCTTGGGACAAAGATAAGTTTAAATTCCTCGAATGTTTTCAATAAATCCATGACATTGTTTCGATAGGCTCTAAGTCTGGGATGTTTCACTGTATATTTCCCATTCACTTGCCTAATTATTAATTCAGAATCACCATGAACCTTTATTCTTTTGGCCCCTAATTTTTTCAATAAATGTAGGCCTAAAATAAGGGCTTCATACTCAGCTATGTTATTGGTGCACTGAAAGTTTAATTTGCAGGAATGCCCTTCAGTATGATTGTTCATTGTATTGTGAAGCCACACTCCTACACCTGCATCACTCTTAGTACAAGATCCATCAAAGTGCATACTCCAAAGAGGACTAGTTTCAGATTCACTAGTTTGGTTACTATCCTTTTCATCTAGTGCGCTTTTGTATTGTTCTTGAAGATTAGCACTTCGTTGAATTTGTTTTAATTCCTCAGGTTTTTCATTACATTGAGGACTGCTTTCTTGACTCTCAAGGTTTAAAAGCAAAGGATGAATGATTTGTAGCTCTAGACCCATGTTTTGTTTGCTGTAGTTTTCTGGTTTAGCAAACTGTTTTGACACTTGTGTCTCATCTCCCTCCTCCTGTCTATCTGTCATCAAATCAGTTAAGGTCACTTGTTCAGTGAATGTTTCATCATTGAAAAGGATAAATGAGTCAAGGCTTGTATTTACAGAATAAATGGGAGAGTTTTGCGGTCTCTCTTGGCTAGTAACCATGTATTGCATATGAGATTTCCTGTAAAGTCTTCTCGTTTGATTAAAAACATGGATGGTCGCATATGTCATGTCCATTTGCATTGTTCCTTGTAACTTAGCTCCCCACGATCTTGATAACAACATACCATACTTGGGGGGTACATCAACCACTACAATATCCATTACTAAACACTTGGCTAGAATTTGTACTAAGTTTACACAGAGGTCTTTGATTAAACCTAAACATTTCACTTTGCTCGAGTCAAAGGAGTAAAGATCTTTGTAATAACGAGTTATCTCAAGGCCGAGACTCTCCATTATAGCTTTGGGCATTAAATTGTGGGAGGCCCCTGAGTCATGCATGGCGTTGTGCAAAATTTTGTCATGAACATTTAAATTAACATAAAAAGGAGGAACTGGTCCCTCTTGATATCTACCCTCAATCTTAGGACCGAATATGAGCTTTGGCTGGTCATCATTAATATTGACAGTGTCATTATTTTCTTCTATGTTTAAAGCCTTCAAAATTTGAGATCTGTACACATTTTGGGCAGCTAGTTTAGTAAGAGGAACATAGATTTTGATTCTGGAAATTTCCTGCTCCAAACTAAAAGGCATATGATTCTTTAAAGTGCTTGTTTCAGCCTTATTAACCACCACTCTATCAACAAAATGAGTTTGCTGATTTCCTCTATTTACATTTGTCAGAATTGTTTTAACAGGAGCACTAGCTGAGGTGCTAACGCTAATAAGGTCTGCACTCTGTTTTTCAGTACTTTGAGTGCCCTTTTCTTCGTTTTTATCAGAATTTTCCAATCACTGTTTTATCTTTTTGTTTGTAATCTTGGGTTTATTCACAAGGCTGTTTTTTGTAGAACTTTCAGAGGTCTTAGTCTTGGGAGTTTCCTGATTGCTTTTATTCCTAAGGTCATACTATTTTTGAGTCTCTTTGATGACATTTTCCATTTCTTGATAATAACTTTCATCATCTGCTCTTTTGTCATCATAGGGTGTGTATAGACTTTGTTTTCTATTTTAATGAACTTCAAAATCATCATTGTCTACTCCCAACATGTTGATGTCATCTTCCTCTGTTTGTTCACTTGTTTATTCAACCTCACTTACATAGTTTTGATGAAAAGGAGGAGTAATCTGTTGATCATCCTCCCTTCGTCTGTTTTGAGGCTGGTTTCTCCTAAAATTCTGATTTTGGTTTTGATTTCTGTTTTGAGGAGCTGTTTGGTTTTGATTAGCTTGTGCTCTCTCGAGTATGCTCATCTTTTTCATCATCTCCTCCATCATTCTTTCCATCTTTGAGCTAGATGTGGAAGGTGTAGATTCCTCTCTAAAGGTCACTTTCTTCTCATCCCTCATTCTTGCTCTTTTCTCCATTAAATTAACTTCCACAGCAAGAGCTCCTTTTTGCATATCTTCAAGAGTCAAAGGATCTCTCTCTCTCAGCTGATAGGCCATTTCAAGATCAAATCCTTAAGGTAACTTGTTTAAAGCTGAGCCTTGTGGAGGTTTTAAGTCTGGGGGAAGGGCATTATAAACACTATTAAACCTAGTGCAATAAGCTTGTACACTTTCCCTAGTGTTTCTGTGGAGATTCTTGTAGTCAGAAAGTATTTGAAGAGGGTTTTTCTTGACTTCCCATTTGTTTAAGAATAACTGATGGAAGGCTTGGAGATCATTAATACTGTGAGGGGTTAAGCCTTTGAACCATTTTCTTACTTCTCCCCCTAAACTCTGAGCAAATAATCTAAGTTTGACAGTTTTATCATCAATCTCATTTCTGTCAAAGTAGTCATTCATCTTATCCACATGTTGTGAAGCAGTAGTTGCATTACTGACATCATACAATGGTATCTTGGACTGATAGTCCTGTGGGAGATTGACTAAAGCTAAAGGAAGGACTAAGGGAGCATACCATGTTGCCATGATAGGTGGTGGGGGTCGATTTACAAGAGGTGGATTAACAAGAGGGAAAGTGGGCTGAAGTGGAGTGTTTTGGACAATGGGTGTATGGGTAGTAGAAGTGGATGGGCCAACAATAGATTGTTGAGTTGATCTAGGATGAGAGAAACCAAAATTATGAAGGAAATGTAGATCTGGTGGTGTAGTTTCTCTACTACTAGGATGTTCACTTCTATCTGGGGATGAAAGTGAAGACTCTGAATCTAACTGATCTAAATCCTCAAGTGACCTAGTTCTAAATGGATTTCTTAAGTCAACTTGTGGATTCTGTAGAGCTGCAAGGTTTTCAGGAACAGAACTAGCTCTACGGGGTGATCTGAAAACAGTTGAAGATTTAACCTCAGGAGACTTCCTAAGGATTCTTTCAGGGTTATCAAATATCTCAGGAGGGTTTGGGTCAGGGTAAGCTCTAGTATGAATCTTTCTAGGAGCCACTATGCTGTGTTTTTCAAACCCAAATAAACAAGAAAATTTTAACCAAATATAACAATCTTTAAGAGGCTAACTGATCCTTTAAACAATAAAAATTTAATCCTAAAGTCCTCTTTAACTGAGTTTAAATGATTTTGTGATGATAATGGGTCTTCCCAGTGGAGTCTTAAGGTCTGTTTAGGATTGTGGAGTCACCAGGTGGAAAATTTTAGCTCTTTTGGAGGTAAAATGTTTTATGGTCCACCACCATGTTTATTTGAATACCAATTTGAAATATTTTTGGGTTTTCTGAGTTTTTTTTTCAGTCCTATAGGTTCTAAGAGTGTCCTAAATTTGTTTCAAGACTTAGCTACGGTGGTGAGACAAAGAAAGTTTACTCTTATGGCTAATCTAGCTGTTTCTTTCAAGGTTTGATAAACTCTTATGAGAATCCTGAGGGTTTCTTAGTTTGTCACTGACTCAGATAAGTTTTATCATGATTACCATTTGCTTGGTAGTGCTTGAAGAGGGCTACTTGTACTACACTGAACAATGTTCTTGAATCAAGAGTTTTCCTGAGGTCCTTAAGCATGTATAGGTGCAATTTCACTCAGAATTCCCTAGTGGAGTTGCCAGAAATGTTAGCTCCCCGTAATTCTAGAAGATTGGTGAGACTACAACTGCGGAGAGGACATTGGAACCACTTTGGGATTCTAGGATCTAGCCCTCCTGAATCTAGAGAGGGATCTCTCTATGAGTGCAAAGATTGATTTATCTTTAAGGTTTTTATACGTGATATTAGGCTAGTTATGAAGAACAAGGTTTTGTTTGTTTTGGTTGGGAAAAGATATGTGAAGGTGAAGGAAGTCTAAATGAAGGGTGAAGGTGTATTAAAGTGAAAGATTGATTCAGCTAAGAAGATAGGCAATAAACAACTTCAATCCATTGGGATATGGAGTCATAACAAGATTTAATTGAAACAACAAGGTTCAAGAGTGGTCCATGGGGCAAGTCATCTATGTCTAAGGATTTCTTTAAAGTTGATTTTATGAAATGAAATGAAACAATAAGAAGGGGAAATAAACAAATGAAGAACAAAGAGCAACCTAAGATCAAGTAAATACTTTGAAACTATCCTGCTTTCGGCATACACTTAAGAAAGACATAAAAGTAATCTAAGATCAGGTAATTACTTTGAAATTAGCTTGCTTTTGATGCACTTTCAATTGAAAACGTTTAAAACACAAAAAGAATAGCTTACGATCAAGTAAGGACTTTGAACCTATCCTGATTTTAGCATATTCTAAGGGAAAATTTTCAAAGCAACTGTTGGAGAAGAGACTAGAGGACAGGGCTCACCATAGACTTCCCTAGCTCTGCTTTACTTAGCAAACTTATCAAGACAACACATAAGATAACAAAGAATAGTCTAAGATTAGGTAAGGACTTTGAACCTATCTTGCTTTCAACATACTCTTAGGGAAACTTTCAGACAACCTTTGGAGATAAAACTAGAGGACAGGGCTCACCATAGACTTCCCTAGTTCAACTTTACTTGGCAGAATCTGAAAATAACATTCAAGAACAATGTTTAAATTTTAGACAGTAAGAGAAGGGAACACCAACATCTTGACTTCTTGGACTGTACTAAATCATTCTTAACAACACAAATGGAAGAAAACATGTAGATAAAGCTTATCAGTAAGCGTAGGGTACTTTTGACAGTAAATCCTAACTCTATAATTGATGTTCTTTATCAGAGAAGATGGACAGAATGGAAACAGAAATAAAATAACAATTTACAATAAGAAAAACATCACCGTTGACATAGACCAGGATCCCAAAAATCAACTTGTATTTGATGCTTCAAACCAGTTACAATCATCAAGTCCAGTGGGTCTCTACAGTTTCAAAATTTTCATCTCAACTTAGGTATCTTCAATTACAAATAGAGCTTACATCAGCTTCATTAAACTATTTACAGGAAACAGATATGCAGTGACCAACATTATCTCATATTCTATAGAAGTATTTATAGCATAAGTGAGGAGGTGGGATGGGACAAAAGATCTATAGGCTCAATTAATACAGTTTAATGCTTCTCGGCCATTGAGGGGCTCAATGGAGAAGATTTCAGATATTTCCTCTATATTAATTGGTTTACATTAAGTATTAAGCTTGTTGGGAATATTTTGTTGACTTTAAGGCTCTTTGTTATCTTTGTAATAACTCTGCTGATAGTTTGCAATAAGTTCCTTTGGCTTGAAATAACTATTTAGCTGTATTAAGGCAAATATCTTATGTTCTGCAATAACTATGCCTCCTTTGATTGCTGCGAGACTGTAGGTGGATTTTGATAGCTGGAGAGGATTAAATTTGCCTCTGATGTGGCAGTGGAGGCTTCTCGGATTGTTGAATTTCTTTGTCCTTCCCTGAAACACCTTTAATTTACTTGAATTCTGTGTTTTAGGTCTGATTAGGTTTAATCTGTGTCTTCCGGTCTTCACGATGTATTTAATTGTTTATTAGCCTTTTGATTTGCTGAATGTGTGCCTTAATCCTTCAAAAATGTGCTAAAATCTTCAAACATTGGTTTCTGTTTTGACTTAGATCCTTCAACACTGATACTCTTTGCTTGATTAAACTTTGTTATGTCTTGTTGATGTGCAGGCGTTGCAGAGGTTTTATAATGGCGTTAGTGCTCATGAGGCACTGATGAAACATAATGGGAACACCCTGCAGAATGATCTCTTTTACGAATAAAGGCGTGGGGGATCGTCATCCCCGACCTTCAACTTTCCTTTAAAATCATTGAAAAACCATTAAAACCTGCACAAAACAAGAAAAAGTTAAGAAAATCTTGCGTATTTGGGTTTAGACTGCTTTGGAGGCTGAGGTTAGATCGTAGCCGTTGGATAAAAGCATCCAACAACAGAGATTTCTTGTGGGGCTCAAATGAGAGGCAATTGGATAAATGGCGCAGGAGATTAAGTCCAGGCCGTTGATCTGCAAAGATCAACGGTTGAGATTGATCGGGAAATATAATGTAGAAGGGCCACATTATAATGAAATGGGGGAAATTACAAAGAAAATGGGCAAAAACCTTAGGCGGAGGGAAACAACGTTAAAACAAAATTTTGGGTTTCTTGAAGGATTCTGGGCCGTCGGATGAGATCGGCCACAGAGATCAACGACGGAGGTTGATCGATGAAGTCCCTTGGAGGATGGGTGGAGGGTGATGGTTTAATGGTCAAATGAAATCTGCGCCGTTGGATGAATGTGATGAATGGCAGAGATTAAAATATGAGGAAATACAATGTAAATGGGGAAAGTGGTTTCGAAATTAAAAACCACTGGTGTCGCGCTGCATTAAGGTGGTTTTAGATTTTCTCCAAAAAAACACGATATAGGTCCCCGACTGACACGTGTACTTTAGAAACCGCCCATATCGCATAACTTTGAAAAATTATCCTTTGGGCTTAAAATCACGCCATATGGGTCCTTGGTCGTTGGATGAAGGGTGGGAAGATCCAACGGTGGAGTTTGGAGCGCGATAAGACAAGATGCGTGGGCGGAAAAAGGTGGGACAGGGTCAAAGTGGTTTCAATCTTGACCGTCAGATCAGGGAATAGACGGTGGAGATTTGATCTGGGAAGGGTAGGACCCAAAAGAGTTGGGTCTATCGGGTTGAATCTGGACCATTGGATCTTCAATATGGATGGCCTAGATTCAATCTTGGGGCTAATGAAATAACATATGAGGCAGGGGCCGGGCGGAGAAAGGGTTAATGCGGGCTGTTGATCTGCAGAGATCAACGGCGGAGATTCGCCGAAAAATTTATACAACGGGGTTTGAGAAATAAAAAAGGGAAGTAAGGATTGATTTGGACCGTCGGATCTTAGTGTATGGACGGCCCAGATGCAATCGGAAGATCGTGATCGGCGGGGGCAAAGGGAACAAAGTGCCGATGCGATTGAACAAGGACTGTTGATCTTAGGACCAGATCGACGGTGGAGATTGGTTTGTAAATGCCAAAGGCGGATATGAGGGCTATTGAATAGAGCAATAAGGGCCATCGGATCTGGGCCTGGCGGGGAAGATCAATGGTTGGGAAGCCATTGGGAGGTGACCAATCGGAGGGGGAAATAATATTAAAATATGCCCAATGCAAAAACTCCGATGCGATTAGCGCTGGGCCGTTGATTGGTTTAACAGATCAATGGTGGAGAATGCAGCGGGGGGCAATGCAGAACCAACGTTGACCGTTAGATCTTAAAAGATCAACGGTTCAGATCGCGGCAGGGTCCAACTGAACAGTATTTTCCCGCATCGGAAGAAACTAAGAAACAAAGGGAAATGCACCCACTTAAAGTCTCGATTGCGATAAGCGCCCTGGGCCTTAGCGCTTGGTTCCGGCACTAGGTCGCATGGTGGGGAAGTGGTTGAGGGCTTAGCCAAAAGGGGCTTAGGCCTATAATGTAAAAAGTGGGTTTTTATGATTTTTTAAGGATTTTTAAAGGATTTTGGGGGTTTCGATAAGGTTTAAAAGGAGTTTTAAACCTTATTAAAGGGGTTTTTATGAAGGGAAGAAGGGAAATGAGGGAAAATAGAGGAATTTCATGGGGAAAAAGGGGATAAAAAACAAGGTTAATTATGAGTGAAAGGAGGGGTAAAATGAGGGGAAAAATGAAGTTTTTGCAGCAGTCTTTTCTTCAGGAAAAAAACAGATTTTCAGAACTGAGAGGGAAACAACAGTGAAGATTAACTCAAGGTTAAGTCATCTTCACAAGACTTCAAGAACTAACAATTTGGCAATAAAATTGTTTCTTGAAGGCTTTAAACATGATTTAGCCACCATTTGATATGACAAATTTTATAGGTGGCTAACAGATACTATTAGGTATTGTTGTAGAAGATATTGGTAGCCTTGAAGAACCATTGACCTCATCTTGAATAATTTAAGTCATGGGTTCGAGCCCTAGAGGATAGGAGTCCTGTAGAAGATCAGGTTGGAGTCTGTACCAGTGAGAGGGTTGGAGTCCTAGAGGTTGGTGCCTCATAGAGACAAGGTTGGAGCCTTGTGGAAGATAGAGTTGGAGCCTTAGAGGTTTGAGCCTCGTGAAGTCCGAGTTGGAGCCTAGTGGATTAGAGATTGGTGTCTTCATCTAGGGTTGGAGCCTTGAGAATTATTGTACCTGATTTATTGTAAAGAAGAGGATTGAATTCCTTGTTATCTCTGATTAATAAAATCATTTATTCTATATTGTTCATTTTGTGTTCTGGTTATAAGTGATCTAAAAATTGTTAAAAATTGTAAAAGAAATACTGATTCACCCTCCCTCTCTGTATTTCCAACAATTGGTATCGGATCCAGTACCTTCACTCATAGCCTAACAGATTGAAGGTAGATCCTTAGAACATAAATGGAAAAGTCAAGGAAGAAGGCTTGCAAACCCGTCGAAGATGTCACCTCCTTAGTGGATAATCAAATTAGGAAATCTCCATTGTTCAATAGAAAATTTGATATATGGAATGCAAGAATGAAGAATTTCTTAATGGCTCAAGGTTTTGAAGTCTGGGAAACAATGATTACTAAAAGCACGATGGAGGAAGAGTCCAAGGAATATAATGCAAGAGTGATAAAGGCAATATTGAGTGGGCTACCAGATCCTATAAAGACCAAAGTGAAAAACTGTTCTTCAACAAAAGATATGTGGGAAAAACTCCAAGATCTTCACTTAAAAGGAGCGTTGACCATGACCTCTAATGAAGAAGATGATGAAAAGAAAGAAGGAAATCCAAAACCCATAAAGGAAGTTGAAAACAAGAGTGGAGACATCAAGACCAAGTAAGACTTAGAAGATGAAGAAAATGAAGAGGACTTCACGAAAGATTTCAAGGAAAAGCTTGAATTTGCGCTAGAAGAAATAAGCAGATTGAATAGGGAAAATGAGGAGCTCAAGAAGCAAGCAGAAGATGATGACCATGACCTTGACAAGAGAAGGAAGGAAGTTGAAATTTTTAAGCTTCAAGTACAAGAAAGAGATGAGGAGCTCACCAAGCTAAAGAAGGAATTGCATCAAAACATGGAAAGGCATCATGAAGAAGTCATATCCATGACAAATCAATTAAATTTTGCAAAGAAAAGGGAAGAAAATTTGTCAATTCATCTTGAACAAATACATGCAGAACTGAACAAACTTGAAATAAAAATTGGTTAATACAAGTAATATGTCTCCTCCCTTAAATCTCAGTTAGAAGAAGCAAAGAAACAAGCACAAGGAGCTGAAAAGGTGATGGAAGTTTTTTCCCTCTTGGAAGGACAAGGCAGTGAAACTGAAATGGAAAGAAATGCCATGACATGCCAAGTAGAAGAAAAGGATAAATATATCACCAAATTAATATAGGAAATAATCTCACTTAAGGCCCAATCATGTGAAGGAATGAGAATGAAGAAAGAAATGGAGAATCATATAAAAAAGAAGGATGAAGAATGCAAGAAGATGAAAGGGGAAATTAATCTCCTAAGAAAAGAAGTTGATCCTCTGAACAAGAGTGTAGAGAGTTATCAAACCCTAGATGACATCATAAGTCATCAAATATCTTCTCTTGATAAATCAAGTCTTGGTTATGCATGTGAACCCTCATATAGAAATGATGCAAACCCTAATGATTCAAACAACAAGGATGTGGAGAAGCTTGGAAGAAATATAGATGCCCCCAGTTCTAGTAAAATCAAGGAGAAGAATCAAGATGACATTGCAAGAAACCCTACTCCAAGAATTTATACAGATGGTGTCAAGAATGCAAGAGGCAATAAATTTGATTAAAGGATCCCAAGACAGAATGAGTTTAGAAGTACATCAAGGCAATCTCCATCCTCTAGGTACCCAAATATTTTTTTTGGTTATTGCTATTATTGTACAAATATTGGGCATATGGAAAAGGATTGTAGGGCATACCACAAGGAGAAATATAATGGTCCTCATCAGTCTCCTAGAAGCTACTTTTCAAGAAGAATTCATGCTCCCTCTTTGATGAACAAGATGTTGTGCTTCAAATGTCATAACATTGGACATATGACTCATGATTTTAACTTGACTTGGGTCCCTAAACAAGCTAAAAACATGAATACCAAGAAAGAAAAGAAAGTTACACAACTATGGAGAAGGAAGCAAATTGGATAAAAAATGCTCTTGAACTCTAAAGACATCAACTCATGTTGTTGATCTAATAAGTACATCTTTGGAAATATATGATATTCCAAGTCTTGATGATGAAATTCTGCCAAAAAGAAGACCATGAATATTGTTAGGGGGAACTTGTGATTGTTGACTATTCTTGCAAAAGATATCCATGAAGAGCCCTATGAAACCCTTGACGAGTCACACATGGACACTCATATCTTGATAGATCATCTCTCGAGAGTAATTGCATTGAAGAAAATCATGATACTGTGTCTTCATTGTACATCAATTGTTGATGTCTTCCACTTGATCACAAGGCAACAATATTTCTTGTCTTGAGCATAAAGAAGAGCTTGAGGAGTTTATGCAGGCAGGGGGAGTTGGTCGATCACATGAAGAAATGAAAAAATCATCTACTTCATCCATTTCCATGAAATGGTGCGAAGGCTTAGGGGGAGCAAGTCCATTAAAGAAAAGCATAATGATAGAGGGAGTTGCAAAGAGCAACATAACTAGAAGGCACACTATGAGAGGGGGAGAAACATGTCAAGAAGTAGCTTGATTGGGGGAGTACTTGGGCACCCCATTTTCCATTGATGTAAAATGGGGAGAGAATGCTGGAAGGGAAGAGAATATCACCATCAATGGCAAGGGGGAGATTGTTGGTCAAAGTTTTCAATGATGTCATTATGGCATTGTTGGAGATGGAAAATATCCTAACCCTTGTGATGGATGAATAACCATTTTGCGATGTTTCCCTAACCTCATTGAAGACTCTCCTTATGCAAAACCTAAGCATGAAGATTGAAATATAATGATAAACCCTAAGTACTTGACTAGACCCTAGGTACATGAGTATATTAATGAAGTTCTAGATGCACTTGCCATGTACATTAATGAAACCCTAGAATTTTTGTCATTATGATATCATGTTTTTTCATTGTTGAAGCTAGCCTTGTCAGTCATTAATGACAGCAAGCCATTAATAACTAGCCCTTGTATGCATTGCTCGAGCTTCGTTGAAGATGCCCTAAGAAAGAAGACATATTGAAAAGGTGCATAGCCTTAGAGTTATTTGATGAAACCTTACATCTATGCCCTAGCATGGTTCATCGCTTGTGTTGATATAAAAGCCCTAGCATCCTAGTACTTGAATATTAAGAAGCCCTATCTCCATTCCAAATGACCATAACCTAAAGGCTATCATAATCCTTACATTTTTTGAATCTATCCCTAACATATGATTTATTTATTTATTTTTTATTGTTTGACAATTAGACACATTATCTCAGAATACCTCTCACACCAACTTGAATAGGGCTTCAGAACATTTCCAACAAGCCCATACTCTCCTTTTAATTCCCTATCATTGTGAAGATTTTGAATTTTGAAGAAGAAAAATGTTAAAATCAAAAAAATTGGCAAGTCGACTTATGTAGGCTTGACATGTCTCATAAAGTGACGTGTCCCTTCGCTATAGGTCAAAACATGTATAAATATAAGTTTAAACGCATTTTTCTAGCCATAAAATTGGTGAAGAATTCAAAGAAGAGGCATAGAAACATGAAGGAGGCTGAGGAGAACAAATATAATTACTGTTTGGGCAATTTCTACGTTAAGGTATCCATACTCTCCTTCTAATTCCCTATCATTGTGAAGATTTTGAATTTTGAAGAAGAAAAATGTTAAAATCAAAAAAATTGGCAAGTCGACTTATGTAGGCTTGACATGTCTCATAAAGTGACGTGTCCCTTCGCTATAGGTCAAAACATGTATAAATATAAGTTTAAACGCATTTTTCTAGCCATAAAATTGGTGAAGAATTCAAAGAAGAGGCATAGAAACATGAAGGAGGCCGAGGAGAAAAAATATAATTACTGTTAGGGCAATTTCTACGTTAAGGTATCCTTCAAGATTGAACCTATGACTGATTTGTGGACAATCTTCTGTGGGAGCTCAAACCATATCAAAAACTTGTGAACAGTCATTTGTGGGAGGCTCAAAGCTACAACAACCTACCTCAGACCTATGAGAGGCTTGACATGTGGAGGAAGATGTATATTACAACTTGCAGGCCCGACTTTAGGGTTCAATCCTGTAATCATAAACTCAGAGCAGTGATAACCTTGAATTACAGTCACCGTTACAACTCGGTGTGTGGGTAGTATGGAAATTATAGACCTGTGGAGATTTGCAAAGGGTTTGAACTTGTAAAAGTCACTTATGAAGGCCCATGGAAGCTCATACTTGTGGAGAAGTTGCAGACATCAAGACAATCACTTAAGGAGGCTCATATTTGTAAGGCAGTGAACCTGGAAACTTCAGATCTAACCTAAACAAATTGCACACCTGTAATCTAATTTAGACCTTAGGCAAACGTCTTGTACTCCTAGTAACTCAGATTGGTGACAATATCTCAAGATCTGTGCACAATTCAGACTTGTAAGTGAAGCAAATGTTTTGAATTGTGACATATATTTGTGACATTCATTTTTGGACTTGTGCATAAATTGTTGGATTGTGGGACCTGAGGCAGAGAAGCTCAAGGATTGGATCTATGTGAAGCCTAAACTAATGTGTGGACAACAACTTAGATCTGCCTTGTCTTGGAGGAAATATTTTAAAATACTAGGAGCATACTTTGAAGAATAAATAAGGCCAACAGATCTGGAATTGGTGTAGACATCTTTTGGAGCAGGAAATCTTGGAGAACCTTGTGCAAAACTATTGAAGACATATTTTGGAACAATTCTTAAGGACACCTCTTATATTGGCTTGAGGACTTGTGTAAGCAGATTTTGAAGCACTATTGTAGCCATTTCTAGAACCCGTATTGAAGACCTCTTTGAAACATTCTTGAATATTTGGAGGCATTCTTGAAGACTTTGATACATTGTTGAAGGCCATAATGAAGTAATCTTGGAGAATTTTGTTTGGGTAACATGAAGAGTTGTGGAGACACCTTCTGAGAAGATAAAGTTGTCATTGGTGAGCTAAGTGCTTTGAAGATTAATTGAAGGCATTGTTGAAGGGGAACTTGTAGATACTATCGGGGCTTGTTGCAGAGGATATTGGGAGACTTGAAGAATCATTGATCTTATGTTGAAGAATTGAAGCCGTGGGTTGGATCCCCAGAGGATTGAAGTCCTCAAGAAGATCAGGTTGGAGTCTGTACCAGTGAGAGGGTTGGAGCCCTAGAGGTTGTAGCCTCGTGAAGTCCAAGTCAGTGCTTGGAAAAGTACAGGTTGGAGCTTGGTGGATTGGAGATTGGTTTCTCATCTAGGGTTGGAACCTTAAGCATTATTGTACCTGATTTATTGTAAAGAAGAGGATTAAAGTCCTCATTATCTCTGATTAATAAAATCGTTTATTCTATATTTTTCATTTTGTGTTATGTTTATAAGTGATCTAAAAACTGGTAAAAAAGCATTTGTAAAAGAAATACTGATTCACCCCCCCTCTCAGTATTTCCAACAAGACTTTAGAACAATGTGGTAGACTATGAATTTGTTGACCCTGGTCTATTTTCTTCCTGTATTGTAGTCTTGTTGGAGAGATATCAAAACTATTCTTTTGCTATTGCAGATCCATGAATCTTAAAACTTTGAAAGACCTCTTATACCTCATATCTGTGGAAAATATTGTATGCTCAGACCCGTGGAAGATATAAATTCGGTTGGCAGTTTTTAGAGCAGGCTTTGGCACTATTTGGAGTGGCCTAGTGAAAAACATGAAGGGCTTGTCTGGGAAAATTTTTTGGGTAAGAATTTATTGGATTTGGATAAGGACTTATTAACCTATTGAAGAGCTTGTTGAGGAATATCTAAAGAAGCCTATTGGAAATTAATTTTTAAGTATATTTGAACACTGGAAGTCTAGTTTTCTTTTGGGCATCATTTGAAATTTTGAAGACAATGTTTTTGGGATCACCACAAGTCAGACTTGCTAGCACCTTGGTTCTGAAGAATAATGAATACTTGATTATAGACATCGGTCATTAAGATGACTTACATAAGAGTAGAAAATATTTGGAGTTGAAGGAGCTTCGTAGCTGATAGCAGGATATCCTTTATCTATTGTGCATTCTTGAGGCAATCACCTATTGAAATATTAGTGAAGAATTTTTAAGATTGGAGGAGAATTTTTGAAATGAAGTAGTTGTGTAAAAGGTTGTTGGGTGATACGAAGAGTTGTAGAGACACCTTCTGAGAATATAAAGTTGTCATTGATGAGCTAGGGTACTTTGAGGGAATTGTTGAAGAAGACACTATCAAGTCTTATTGAAAAATACATAGGAAGCCTTGAAGAACTATTTGTAACTAACTTGAATAACTTGATGCAAATATAAAGGGTTGGTACCTCATAAATACAAGGTTGGAGCCTTGTGAAAGATAGGGTTGGAGCCTTACAATTTTTCTTAGTTGATTTGGTTTTGGGATTGGTGTACTTAGGGTTGGAACCCTAGAACAAATTGTTGTACAAGTTGGAGCTTGTGATCCGTTGTAAAGAGGATTGGAGTCCTCACCAATTTCTTATTAATAAAATCATTTATCTTGTTATTGTTCATTTTATGTTTTATATAAGTGATCCTAACTAGTAAAGTAACAATTGTAAAATAAAAACTGATTAACCCCCCCATAGTATTTCTAACAATATTTGTGGGATATAACACCTCATCCAAATCATATCAAGATTACATCAAAGGAAGAACGTCGTATTGAAGCATAGATGTTACCTTCGATGAAAGTGTTGCATATAAGAAGTCAAAGGTTACCCCATTGACTTTGATGAAGAATAAATTATTTTTCTCGATGAAAAAAATTCAAGGAAAGTCAATCCTTCAAAACCTACAACCAATCATCATGAAGAACTAGAAGGATCGAGTGAACTCGTAAACCCGATCATCATTCTAGAAATTCGAAAAAGACTAGCTTGGCTAAGATCAAATATAGAAGAAATCGAAGGACATGCAACAACAAAAGGAACATTCAGAGAAAGCAAGAAACCCAAGAGATATTCAGGTTATGCAGCGTACATGACCAAATTTATTGAAGCATAACCTACCACTTATGAAAAGGAAACCGAACGTCAAGTATGGAAGAATGCAATGTTAGAAGAATGCCAATCTATAATTGAGAATGATTTTTGGGAAATTGTTCCCAGGCCTAAAGAAAAATCAACTGTGACTTCCAAGTGGGTGTACAAAATCAAGCATGCATTTGATGGAAGTATTAACAAATATAAGGCAAGATTTGTGGCAAGAGGATTCTCTCAACAAGAAGGAATTGATCATGAAGAAACTTTTGCTCCAACAACTAGATACACAACCATTAAATCCCTCATTTCTATTGTAGTTACTATGGGATGGCACATTAATCAAATGGACATAAAGACAACATTTTTGAATGTGACAATTGATGAAGGAGTCTATGTTGAAAAAACCAAAGGATTCGAAGTGCATGGCAAGGAAACACATTAGTAGGTTAAAGAAGGCTTCATATGGCTTGAAACGAGCCCCTAGAGCATGGTATGCACGAATGGATGCTTATCTACTAAGACTCAGTTTCATCAAAATTTATGCAGATCCAAATCTCTACATCAAGGTGGTAAAGAATGAACCCGTGATTATATTACTATATATGGATGAATTACTAATAACAAATGTATAACATCGTATTCGTGAATGCAAAAAAAAACTAGCAGCTAAATTTGATATGAAATATCTTGGACTAATGCACTATTACTTGGGACTCAAAGTGTGGCAAAAAATTGATGAGATTTATCTTGATCAAGGAAAATATGTAATCAAGATTTTGCAAAAATTTGGTATGATATATGATGACAACTCCTATGATCACTAATTTGAAGAAGTTAAGGTATTGAGGCTTAAGTTTTGTTGATCCTACATCCTGCCGAAAATTGGTTGGCTCCTTGTGGTACCTGGTGAACACCCAACCAGATATATGTTTTGCAGTAAACACTCTTAGCCAATTTCAGATGCAGCCATGGCATGATCATTGGATAGAGGCGAAACACATTTTGAAATATCTTCGTGGGACTATACATCATTGTCTGAGATACATTGTAGGAAATGAGATTCAATTATTGGGATACATAGATTCAAATTGGACAGATAGTGATGCAGATGGAAAAAGTAATACAAGTGGATGTGTTTGTTTGGGATCCTTTATGATTTCATGGATTAGCAAGAAACAAGACTCAATTGCATTAAGTAGTGCTGAAGCTGCATATATAGTAGTTAGTGAAGTTAGTTGAGAAGCAGTTTGGCTCTGGAAGTTGCTTGCATATTTGTTTGAAGGAGCTTTGGATTCCACCATCATATTCTATGGAAACTAGAGCTGGATAAGGTTGGTATAGGACCTAGCTTTCCATGCTTGGACGAATCACATCAATATCAAGTATCACTACATTCAAAGCTCGATGTAGGATGGGGTCGTGAAGCTACAATATATCTCCATTGACAAACAAGTAGTTGATATATTGACGAAGTCTCTTCATAACAAGAAGTTTGAGTATTTGAGAGATAAGCTTGGGCTTGTGGATATTTCCTCCTTGGTTGAGAGGGAGTGAGGATGGAAATTTTATTCTCCATGTGTCATGCACTATGGCCAGGACTAATAGCTGTAAGCCTAGCGAAGGCATTAGTAGAGAGAATGGTGGAATGGATAAGCATATGGGACCGATATTATATGAGGATTTGTATCCAAGATAAGCATAGTCTTGAGGACCGATATTATTTGAGGATGGGTATCCAAGAAAAGAATAGTATTGTGAGGACAGAGGTGGTGAACATCCAGATGGAGTATGTGCTTAGAGAGGCGACGACGTCCAAATTTATGCCCCCTAGAATTGTGCTCTTATCTAGTGGAGAGATAGAGATTGCTAGTCAAGGCCTTGCTATTTTTTACAACACTAGTTATGATGATGCTTATCGATCAAAATCCTTCTTATGAGAATATTTCAATTTGAGAGTATCATGTTGTGTCATTATGAATAACTCCCTAGTTAAAAAGGAGTGTTGAAAATGTAACTAGTGTCAATATTTGTGATTTAATCCAAATGTATCATTGATGTACTTATTAGATACATTTATTACATTCATTATTATTATTTTATTTCTTGTCAAAGCATGTTTTTCATTTTTATAGGGTCAATTGAGTGAAAATAAAATTTATTATGAGTCAAATAAATGTAATTGAATCAAAGTCCCATTTTGACATTGATCCAGATTGGATCATTATATTATTTTTCACCCATCTTGATGCATTTAGACTGGAAAAGCTGGAGGAATCAACTCATGCGACCATTTTTATTGGTGGGACCCAATTCGGCAAAACGGTGTCTGAAACCTTCCGAGAGTGTTTTTAGGCATCAAACGATGCTTTTTGGGGCTAATACATTTTCACTTTGGTGCCACACCTTTTCATGCTATTCTACACAGATATATTTCCAACGATGCATTAAGCGTGTCAATAAGAGTTCGTATGCGAAAGTTATGCCACTCAGAAGTTAACCTTCCTGTTTTCACCACCATGGTTTGAGAGGATGCTACATCAAACCCCATTATTCATGGAAAAGGGGCTAGCCACATGATTGTAATGTAAAATAATCTAGAAGAGTCTATATTATAACTTTGGTTACAAGTTGATGTAGTGAAACTTAACCGCTAGTAGGCTATCGAGTTGTGTTGTAGCTGGGCCACTAGGAGGAAGAGACATTCCATTCTTTCGAGTGCATTTGCTCCATAAATGAGAAAAAATGGGTAATAGGGATTGGAGGTAGAGCACACAGAGAGGATTTTTGCACCATAGCAGCCCACAGGCCACAGGGCATACTTCTTTGTACATGCAACCATATTTTCAGACAGAGAAAGAGAGCGAAGCGACCTCACCTTCCAGGTGGGATTTCTACTGAAACGGTTTCCCAAAGCATACCTTGTGTCTTATGGGTGTGTGAGATTTTATTTTGTTGTTATATATTTTTTTCATAGTTTCCATTTGCATGCATGCACTAATTACAGTAAAATCTACAGATCTAGAAATTTAATAAAATTATAATAGTGTATAATTTTAGATTTTTAATATAATATTATCATATATGCTGTGAGAAACTGTCCAGTGGAAGATCCATGACAATTTACAGAGCAAACTTCTTGTTAGAAAAAGGAAAATTATTTTATTTGAGTCAAAAAGTCATTGTCACCCATAAGACCAAGTCAACCATTCCTGGACAAGTCGGCCTAGATGTGGTAGCTATTCGACCTCTTAGATAACTATAAATACAATACATTTTGACCTCATTCAATCACTCATCTTACACATCAATTTTTGTGCCAAATACAAGAAGAAAGAGAACGAAGTCAAAGGAGAGAGAAAATTCATAGTTTTGGCTTGTTTCTATTCACACGCGCGAAGGTTTTGGGGAAACTCTGTGAAATTACAGGTCTGAAACTTCAGGTCAAAACCGCAGGTCCGAAATTCTGTGATTTGGCTAGGTTTGACAAGGTTTGATGAGCGTTGACTTTCATTGAATTTTACTTTGTTGGAGAAGATTTGAAGGGGGCTTGACTTGGGTCTTTGTAGCAGTCTTTGTCTTGGTTCTTGGATATGTCACTTTGATCTGATTCTATAAGAAGAGGATTTTTGGGTTTTCCCCCTTGTGGGATTTTGCCCTAGCTTGGAGCCTAAATTTTGGTGTTCTTTGGCTCTTTGCGATCTTTATGTTTTTTGTAATTTCTTGATGAGGAGAACATAATAATAATAAGAATCCAACAAATATTCACAAGTAATTATCAAGTTAAGAGAAATAATCATTATCTACTTGTTTTTGGTTTCTCAACAATGCATCCATAAATTGGGATTCCAATGTACAAGTTTTAACCTTAATATTTACAGTGAAGTGTTTAAGGAAGTGTGTCCTTGAGGGGACCATCCATAAGCTAATGTCTCATGTACGAATGGTGATCACAAGATAGAAGTAGTCTAGGGAATTAGTGGTCTTGTGTACACGTGTTGGCCACAACATTGATGCAATCTAAGAATATTTCCCAGAAAGGTAGGTCTTATGTCTAAATTATCATTTTGACTCTCAAATGATGAAATCTTAGCTCAAGAAATTGTGGAATGTTGTGCTCGAAATATACATCATATTCATGTGGATCCAAATAAATATAACCATATAAAGAAAAGAAAAAATCCTTCATATAATTGTAGAAAGATGGCTCTAAAAGTAACTCTACCATTTTGAAAGAAGTATATTGGAATATGGTAGGTACCACGTACTTTTTTCTTTCCTAAATTTTAGACTTGTATTATAGTGGAGAAGTGTAATCAAAGAGAAGATATTAATAGTTGTCCCAAAGATTATGAGTATCTAGATGCTAGTGTTCACAAACTTCTCCTAAATCACATTAGGAAAATATTTATTGTGCATATTCTTTGCTGATGATATAATAATGCCCTTGGTAGATGATGTTGCAATCTAATATCTCCACAAATTTTCACATGATACCTTTAAGTGGTTAAATTCCTCTAAAACATGTTTATATATTTGGTTCCATTCCTCTTGTATTTTTCTGAACATGGTCATTCTTTGGTTTCACTCGTGTTTAGGGGTGGAAATTTGCAAGGGTTGTAGTCTGTTAAATATTTATTGAAAGCATATCATATAAAATGTTAAATCAAATCCCCAAAAGTCCTAAATAACATTAGTTTGGATACATTTGAGTTCACTATCAAAATAAATGTGCACGAGAATACCTACAATTGTCATTAGAAAGATCTAAAAATAGAAAATTTTAAGCTGTATCGTCGCTTTTGTGTAAAATTTGATTCAAGTGATGTTTTTGTTTTGTTTTGCTTTGAAAAATATTTGTGCAAGGAAAATACATATATGTAGTTATTTTCTAAACATTATGCTAGGAAATGTTTAGGAACTTAGTGTCATGGCTCTCAATTTACAAAAAAAAAAATTGGATACGTTTTCTTAATTGTGCTTGGAAAGTGTTTTGGTACCACTTTTTATATATCTTAGATTTGAAATGAAATCACACATAATACGTACAATAATAAGCAATAAATGTTTCAATAATTCATATATAGATGTACCCTTAAGGTAGGCCAACACCTTACAAGGATCCTTTACAAAAGAATCGACTCTTATTCACTTTCCTCTTCAAGGGGGCTACATGCTAATGCATTGAGCTCTCGAATGCAATAATATTTATCTACATTCTTCATAAGGAATATTTTATCCTTATTTATAGATAGGAAATTCTAGCTACCTACTAGGTATTTTTTAATGTTGCCACACAACATTTATTTATTTCCAACTACGTAATGGTGTCTTATTTAATAATAAATAACATTTTGGACCTAGTTCACATTATGTTATGTTAGTTTTTTATGGATATGGTAGCATCAAACATGTGTTCTAGTCTCTAAGGTGTCAGAGAGGATGAGGAACACAATATCTCCAAAACCTAGAAAATGTTTCGATAGAAAATGCTTAGAAACCTCTCAATTAAATTAATTGATCAATAATTAAAAGGTTCCTAAGTCTAACTTATGAAATTGATCAATTAATAGGCATTAATTGAGAAAAACGATTTTTCTCTAGGGACTTATAGAAAATTAACTTGATTGAGTCTAAGTTGATCTGAGCTATTGATCATGATTAGATCTTGGTCATTGATGCCCCAATGAGAGATTTAAGAGTAGGTCGAAGGGATTGGAGAAGACAATTTACATTGAATTAGAAAGGCAATTCAAATCATCGAGTTGTAGGTATTCAACAAGGGTGGAGTTCGAGCCAGGGAAGAGATAGTAGCAGAGATTGCAACAATGAGAATTTCTGGAGAAATTCTCAGGATGTTTTCCAGTTTTCCAGAGTTAGGATGGTGAATTATCCAGTAGGGAGGTCATATTCTGCAGTGCTAGTTTCCTATTTTGTTAGTGCGAGTTATAGAAAGAAGGATCAATTCAAAAAATAGTGCCCATATCTATTATAGGGAGGTCGAGAAAATTGTTTCTAGAGGCAGAGGAAGGCATGGCGATTCATTTGGAGGTGTTCTAGAGGAAGAATGAATTTTCTCCAACAAGTAGTGCACATTTCCAGTCCATCAATACTAATTAGCTGGGAATTGTGAGTTTTCTAGAGAGGCCAAATTGAGTAGCTGTGAGGGAAATTTATTTTCCCAATATATTTCAAGTGGAGATAAATTGTGAGAGGATTGCTAGTTGGTCATCGAGTTGTAATTGTTAAAATTTGGCAGCTCAGGGATGAATTTGTCTTAGAAGAAATAATATCTTTTAGTTCTATTTGAACTAACTCTAATAAAATTTCATTTCTAACAATGCTAATATGAATTTCCAAAAATAGCAAGTCATATCTCAATTTGGAATTGACATTCCAAAAATATAAATTCATGTCTAAATGATCAAGGATAATCTCGACATATGGAATCCACTTTAAAATCAAATCAATCGTGATTATACAAGTCAATAATTAATATTTTTATCCTTACTGAGTATTATTATTTATAAAATAGTCTAAAGTCATTCACCTTTAATGGATTAATAAAAACGAATTCTCTCATGGAATAATTAAATTAAATTGAGAATCTCTTCCTTGGAAAATTGAACCTCTCTCTTGGAATAAAGCAGTAACTCCACACTTAAGAGAATGTAATTGTCCCTCACTAATTCAATGTATGGCAAGAGTGTAACTCCTTAAATTCACTTGTAACTCCCTCATTCAATTCGATTTGTAACTCTCACCAAATATTCTCTCATGTCTAAGTGTAACTCTCTCTCTCCCTAATTTGAATTTTAACTCTTCAAAAAAAGTTTACTATAGAAATATATAAATAGATTCAACTGATCTTGTAATGTAATAAAACAAAATAATGAATCAATTCTACAAATTGTGGAAGCCAATTTCGATCGCACAATCACATAAACAAGTAAGAGAAAGAATTTCAATCGCACAACACACGATGTATCTAAGGAAAGCCTCAACTAAAAATCCCGTTATCTGTATATTGCATAAAATCAAGAACATGAAACAATACAATTCTATTTCCCTTCTTGAGAAATCTCTGCACTCTATTGACTGTCTCGCTCTGATCCTGGCAAGTTTGGTCCAATACTTAACCAATTCCCTGCACTTTATTGACCAATGTTTCTCACGCATTCCTAGGCTAATTGAGCCCCTATTAATTAGGAAATTCCCATCAATTGATTGCGCAATAGTTCCAAGGCGTCCTGATGACCTCATGCATGACTTGTACAATTTTCTAATTATACAACTGATAGTTCTCCTCCCTTTAACTCAAATCTCAACTGGGCCTTCCTTAGAACTGACATGCAAAAACTATTTATAATGAATTGTTAGTTATCTTATTGATTACTGCATGTGAATTAAATAAGATTTAATTCATCGGACCTATCGCTAGCTCATCTCTCAGTTAGAACTAGTCAAAAATGATTTTAACTCAAAAATGAATTAACTAATTACAACTCAAAATAAACTAAAACTGGACCCCCTAAAACTTAGGGAGAACTATACATGCCTCTATTTTGACCCCCAACTTGAATTGACTAAGCTAACTAAGCCTTCTCGACTCAGGTAACACTTACAAGCTGTCATGTGATGTGGAATTACAATTAATTCTAATTTAATTAAGGGAAAGTTAAATTAGAATCCCCCTTGGGTGCCATTCTTGTTTCCAATTTCAACACTCCCTCTCAACAAGAAATGGATTGTATGCTACCCCGATCTTGTCTCTGTGGAACTAGAATTTTCTTCTTAACAATGTCTTCGTCAATATGTCTGCATCTTGTTCCTCCATGGGAATGTACCGTAATGACATAATCTTCCTCTGCACATTATATATGAGATGGTGATACCGGATATCAATATGCTTGGACCTGTCATGAAAAATTGGATTAACCAAGAGTTTGATGCAACTCTGGTTATCACAATAAATCACCATCGGATCCATCTGTCGACCAAAAAAACCAACAAGTATCTTCCTCATCTAGATGGACTCACATGCGGCTTGATTGGCCACCATATACTCTGCCTCTGCTGAAATGAGTGCAACTGATATCTGTTTCCTGATGTACTAGGAAACTACTATTTATCCTATGCTAAAGATGCCCCTTGATGTGCTCTTCATGTCGGATGGACTCCTTGCCCAATCTGCATCGGTGAAGCCTTAAAGCTTCACTCCCTCTATCCGTTTGTACAATGGCCCATACTCTGTAGTGCCTCTAAGGTATCTCAACACATGATTACTTTCCTTCCAAAGGAGCTTGGTAGGATTAACCATAGCTTGACTAAGCTGGTTAACTGCATAGCATATGTCTGGTCGCGTGTTCACCAAATACAAGAGTGAACCCACAAAATTCCTATAGACAATAAAATATACTACTTTTCCAGAAGTAACATCCTCCTTCCTCCAGTTTACTACTAGAGGAGTCTCCATGGGTTTGCTTCCCTCCATGTGGAACTTCCCGGGAATCTCGTTGGCATACTTTCCCTGAGATACAAATAGCTCCACATTTCTTTGCCAAATTTCCAATCCCAGGAAATAGTGTTAGAGCCCCATGTCCTTCATCTCATATTATCTTGCAAGATCCTCTTTGAAAGACTTGATGAGCTGCTCATCACTTGTTAGTATCAAATCGTCAAAATAAAGTACAATTATCACAAGCTTACGTTCTACCACAATATGATAAAAGTTCACATCTGCTTCACTCTGGGTGAATCCCAACTCGATGAAATAATTGTCGATCCTGGTGTACCAAGCACGAGGTGCTTGCTTCAGTGCATACAATGCTCTCTTGAGTCTGCACACATGCGACTCTCTGTTGAAGGTCTCAAAACCTTCTGACTTCTCATTGTAAACCTCTTCCTCAATCACCCCATTGAGGAAGGATGTATTTACATGCATCTGATGTATCTGCTGTCCCATCTACGTTGAGAGTGAAAGGATGGATCTATTTGATGAGTACCTTGCGACTGGTTCAATGGTCTCATCATAATCAATCCCTTTCACCCAAGAGAACCCTCTGGCCACAAACCTTGAATTGTTCTTCTCTACACTCCCATATGCTTCCTGCTTTACCTTGTAGATCCACTTGGATCCTACAACTAAGTTCCCCTCCTGTCTTGGGACAGCTTCCCATGCACTGTTTCTGATAATGGAGTCATACTCCTCAACCATGGCATCAACCCAAATTGGTTGTTGCACTGCTTCCTCAAGAGAGGATGACTCTATCTCTATACCGTCGCTCATAATATCCATGTAGCTAGTGTACCGCTCTAGGGACCTTCTCTACCTGCGATGTGTTGTGGGTGCTCCCACATTTTCTCTAGCATCAAGAATCAACCTGTTAGGATCTCTAGTGCACTTCCTTCCATCTCGGGATGTCTCTGCATTAGTGGGTGCTTCCACTCTCTGCACCTTTGCTTGTGGCTGCTCCACATATTGAGGTTCTTCTTTTGGGGCCAAGATATCCTCAACTGCATGCAATTGAAGCTCCCTCTCAAAGGAAATTGACATGGCCTTCTCTTCATCAAATTTCACATCTCTTCTAACCACTATCATCTTGTGTGCTGGAAAGTACACTCGATAGTTGTGAGGTGTATCAATGTACCGCTCCTCCTGAGGAATTCTTGTGTGGACACTTTGTAGCATAGTGTCCAAGCACATGACAGTGAAAACAATTTACCTTTGAAAAGTATCGCTTCTTGCCTGCCTGACCGAAATCCAATTTGGAATGGGACAAATTCCCTTTCCCTTTCTTCATCTTTCCAGCCAAGGTACAATTCTCCTCCTCATCAGTCTTTGATGAGGATCCATCTCTAGTGTTCTACCGAATCTCTTCTTATACCAAGTCAGACCACAATCACTCCCACTCTGGTAGCTTATCCTTCCCATTCACCAAGTGCTAGTAGCTATGATAGTTTTTGGGAAGGCCTAGAAGTGATAGGCTCACCAAATCATCCCAGGAAACTGTCACCCCAACACTTCCAAGCTCATATTGACAATGAGTGAAATTAGTCAAGTAAGTTGGAATCCTGTCCCCCTTCTCCATATTGACATTTATGAGCTTGTCCTTCAATGCCAAATTTGTGTGGTTGTTGCTATTGTGAAACAAATCTATTAAGGCCTTCCACATAGCATATGGAGTTTCCTTTCCATGGAGGTTCGAGAGAATATGATCTCGAACTCCTCCTAACAAAATACTTCTAGCTTTTACTACATTCTTCTTCCATGCATCAAGAAGTTGAACATATGTTGCTGTGGGCCGGGGAATACCAGTATCTATGAATTCCTTTAGTATGTTTTCCTCCAAAACTACCTCCATCATGTCATTCCATGCTATGTAATTCGAATTACCCTCAAGGGAATATTCGAGTCTCAATCCAGAGAAAGACATATTGATCTGCTGCTAGTCCTGAGGAATAAATATGCAAATTCGATTCATATATTCAAAACAAACTCTGGTTCTTCTCTTCTATAGTGATTGTTGCTTCGATACCATGTAGAAATATATAAATAGATTCAATTGATCTTGTAATGTACTAAAAAAAAATACTGAATCAATTCTACAAATTGCGGAAACCAATTTCGATCGCATAATCGCATAAGAAATTAAGGGAAAAAATATTCAATCACATAACACATGATGTATCTAGGGAAAGCATTAAATAGAAACCCTGCTATCTGTATATTTTATAAAGTCAAGAACATGAAACAATACAATGCTATTTCCCTTCTTGAGAAATCTCCGCACTTTGCTGACTGTCTCACTCTGATCCTGGAAAGTTTGGTCCAATAATTAACCAATTCCCTACACTTATTTGAACAACCTTGCTCACACATTCCTGAGTTAATTGAACCCCTATTAGTTATGAAATTCCCATAATTTTTTTGCAAAATACTTCCAAGGCGTCTTGATGACCTAATGCATGACTTGTACAATTTTCTAATTAAACCACTGATAGTTCTCTTCCCTTTAACTCAAATCTCAACTGGGCCTTCCTTAGAACTAACATAGTGAATTATCAGTTATCTGATAGATCACTTCATGTGAACTAAACCAGATTTAATTCACTAGACATATCGCTAGCTCATATCTTAGTTAGAACTAGTTAAACTGATTTTAACTCAAATAATTGAGTTAATTAATTACAACTCAAAATAAACTGCAACTGGACCCCCTAAAACTTAGGGAAAACTCTACATGCCTCCAGTTTTACCCCCAAATCGAATTTACTGAGCTAACTAGGCCTTCCTGACTCAGTTAACACTTATAAGCTGTCATGTGATGTGGAATTACAATTTATTTCTAATTTAGTTAAGGGAAAATTAAATTAGAAGCCCCCTTGTGGTGCCATCCTTGTTGCCAATTTGAACATGTACCTCTCTCTTTATTCTTGGGATGAGTTACACTTCTCCTCAAGTAACTCCTCCCTCATGGAATTATATTCTCCTATTATTGGCTCAAGGAATGAATTCATTTTGTTGCTCTTCTCCTTTCTCATCTATTTAAGCAAGAGAAAGTGAGAGTTGAGAGTAGCATGTTCATTGTGAAGAATGAGAGCTAGTGTTGAGTGTGTGCAAGAGAAGTGTGAGAGAAAGTGAATAGTAAGAGCAAGGGAAGAGCTGTATAAAGTGTGAAGGAAAAGATCTAATCAAGAGAAGGAGGATATATTTAAACAAAGAGCAATAACACTTCAATTGTAAGTTGATCAGACATTGGTGACTTTTTTCATCCTAATTCTCTCTCTCTCGATCTCTCTCTCTCTCTCTCTCTGTATTCTGCAGAACAATTAAAGAAATATAATCGAAGAATAATCATTTGGGTTTTCCCCTTGTGGGCTTTGCCATGGTCATTGAATCTAACTCTCAGTGTCTCGTATTTGTTCTTGGTTTTCTTCATATGATACTTAAGTTTATGTTCTATCTACAATTATTGATTTGAAAAGTTGTGAAGAAGAAATATGCATTTTAAGTAATTGTAACAACATAGAACATTCAATTTTATACAAAGTACATTAAGTTTTGTGTAAAATACATTCAAATTTTTGCAAAGTACATTCAATTTTCTGCAAAGTACATTCAACTTTCTGTAAAGTACATTCAATTCCATTCAGTTTTCTACAAAGTACATTCAATTTTCTGCAAGTACATTTAGTTTTTTGCATATAAATTTCAAGTGTCTGCAAAGAATTTTTAAATTTATGAATAGAACTTTCAGATTTTAACAATAATTCTCTATTTTTGTTGCATAATAATAAAACCCTCATATGCTATACAAGTTTTCCCTTCAAGGTTTTTTCTAGGGACAATTACAAAAAAATAACAATGTCATTTTTATTGTTTGTATCTATTTCTTAGTTCCAATTTATATTTATGCATCGTATTTTATTTATGAAGAATCCCAATGTGAATTATTCACTATTTTTTGTTAATAATTAATAAAAGACAAATACATTGATTTCAGTTAGGAGGACCATTTCTAGTTGTTGCATTCAAGGAATTTTCACACGATTTCAGAGGAAAGAAGATCAGATCAGAGACTCAAAGGCGAAGGAAGTGATATTGTGCAGCTTTAGAGGGAAATTTGAACACAATATTTCCATTTCCGCATAGGATAAGCCATGGGTGTGATTTGTAGAGAAGAAGAAAATTGATTTCTAGTTCGGGTGGAGGAAAAGTTTGTTTTTTCTTTAGATCTGTAGCAATAGGCAGTAGGATTTCTAAAGACGATTTCATATGATAAAATCAGTTGATTGATAGAGCAGATCTAGTGTAGTGATTTCATAGCAAGGGTTTTGCAATTGTAGATCAACACAGGAAGGAAGAGAAAAGCATATAGAAGGAATTTCCAGAAATTCTCAGAGGGTTTCTAGTTTTCCAGTAGCAGGAAAGGAGGCTATAATTTCCAGTAGAAGAAGGCCATAGTAGACTTGCTAGTTCAGTAAATGCATGCTTTAGGGTAAACACTGCGTGTGTGAACCAATGTTTTAAAAAACGGAATCGGTCAGCTACCAGGTCGAGGTAATGACTCGGTAATGACTCGGAATCGGTAATGACTCGGTCGACCAGGTTTCAATGACTCGGTCATGACTCAGTTTTTGTAAAAAATACATTAAATATTAATTTTTTTGCACAAAAACATAAATTTAAAGATTTTTATTCATGTTTCCAAACACAAAGCATTACAATATAGACAAAAGACAACATATGATAAAAGTAGGCTCTCGGTCGACCAGGTTTCAATGACTCAGTCATGACTCGGTTTTTGTAAAAAATACATTAAATATTAATTTTTTTGTACAAATGTCAAAAACATAAATTTAAAGATTTTTATTCATGTTTCCAAACACAAAGCATTACAATATAGACAAAAGAGAACATATGATAAAAGTAGGCTCATGAATATATCCATTATATCAAAATTGCACCAAGTGCACTGTCCAAGGACCAATACATGATCAAAACAAAAAACATAACTAAGGAGGCTCTAAATGGCCTCTACAACAAAACATGAATAGTCACTAGTAACTAGTAACTACTGCTAGTCATCTGAATCTGACAAGCCAATGTCCTCTTCCTCAAACTCTGAACCATGGGGGGAAGACGCTCGCTCCGCCTCCTCCTCTGAGTCTGAATCAACATCCTCGACTGGAACTATACCCTTGCCCTTACCACCTTGAGAATCAGATAGACGAGATATGCGTCTCCGTCGTGGCTGACTAGAGGAAGTGCCTGTACCTGCAGCGGCTGCAACTGGATGGCCTGGGACTGGCTCTACTAATAATGGATCTACATTGAGCATAGTCTCCTCCATATCTAAATCCAAGTCAAGTGAAGTCTCCCTGTCAAAATCTGGTGGACAAGACTCCACTACCCAATCTGATGTTGGATCAATATCCTCCAACACAATGGGATCTGAATCAGGTCTTTTGTTCAGCAATTGGTTCCGTCTTAGTCGAAGGTTGTACTGGACAAACACTAGATCATTTAACCGTTTTTGCACCAAACGGTTTCTCTTGTGTGTGTGAATCCTCTCAAAGACAGACCAATTGCGCTCACACCCAGAAGCACTGCAAGTTTGACTCAAAATGCGGATTGCAAACCTCTGCAATTCAGGACAGTGGGCACCAAATGCCTCCCACCATTGTGCTGCAAAAAATGAGTTTATGTTAGCTCAACAATTTATATCCAACTTTGAAATTGAAATTATAATTTTATAAACAATTATACAAAATAATAAATTATAAAATATAAATTTGAAAATTGAAATTCTTTGTTTACCTGGCTCATCTGATTCCCTTGCAATCCTTGCAAGGTTCTTGCCAAAGGTACCAGTGGCATGGCTGAACATATTGATCTGCCTGTATATCGTCAACTGCTCAGTGTCTGTGGGGATCATGCGATCAATGCAGTCAATCAATCCATCTCTAACCTCTCCAGTCAAAGCTCCTGTTTCCTGAGCTTTATAATGATACCTTGGGTTCAGAAAATACCCAGCTGCATGTATCGGGCGATGGAGTTGATTGTTCCATCTTTGATCAATGATTTCCCAAATGGGCCCATACTTAGCCACTCTGTCCCTGCATGCTGCCCTTATCTGCTCCTTTGCTTGATCCATAGCCTCATAAATGAAGCCCATAGCCAATCTTTCCCCATCCACCAAGCGCAACACCTTAACCAATGGCTCAGAAAGTTTCACAATGTTTGCTGCCTTTTTCCAAAATATTTCTTCAACAACTTTCCTTTTCATGTCTTTGCCATCCTGTTTGCGAGAGAACTGACTTTCATTCCATTCATCACTAGAAAACATTTTTTGCAAGTTTCTTTGTTGGGCACCCATAGATTGCAATGTCAAAAAATGTGTTGCAAATCTAGTGATGGCAGGCCTAATAAGTTCCTTGCCCCCTGTGTATTTCCTCATCAGACTCAGAATCCATGAGTGATTGTAAATATATTTTGTGATGCATTTGGCATGCTCTACAGTGTTCTTGATCCAGTCTATTTTGCCAATGTCCTCAAACATGAGGTCTATGCAATGTGCAGCACATGGGGTCCAAAAAATGGTTGGGTGTTTTTCCTCTAACAATTTACCAGCAAGAACATAGTTAGAGGCATTGTCTGTGATGATTTGAACAACATTTTCCACCCCCACCTCTTCAACAACCTCATCCAAAAGTTGTAACAACAACTGTGCATCTTTCACCCTATCAGATGCATCAACTGATTTTAGAAACATGGTTCCCCGTGGGCAAAAGACAAGAAAGTTTATGATGGTACGGTTCCTCTGATCAGTCCATCCATCTGACATGATGGTACATCCTGTACGTGCCCATGAGTTTTTGAACTCTTTCAGATAATCATTAATGTTTGAAATCTCTCTTTGCAAAAAGATCCTCTTAACTCATGCAGAGTAGGAGGTTTGAAGCCCTTTCCAGCAGCATATATGGCATCAAAAATAGGTTCATAATATGGTGAACGAGTAGCATTGAAGGGAATATCAGCATCATACCACCATCTAGCAATGTACTCACAAGCATCATCTCTCAATTCTTTTTTCCAATGAGCATCTAAAGTGGGCTGCACAGTGTGAGGACTAGGACCATATGCAGTTGCACTATCATAAGGAGATGAGGGCACAAAAAAACTTTTAATAGTACCCTTATTTCTCATTGCACCCTTACCCTTGTCAGAAATAGACTCCCTAGAGGGAGGAACATAGCGAAAGGGGTTTTTTGATGCATCAGTGGAAGGGATAGATGAGGAATCCTGATAATTAAAAGATTCAAAACTTGAGTTGCCAGCCATCATATTTTGTATATTCCTCTTCCTCCCAATTTCACCCTGTAGTTATTTTTGCCTATTTTTGTCTTGCTCAAACTTGTCAAACTGTTCTTTCAACTGCTTCCTAATTTCCCCAATGTTTTCTGCTTCACATGTAGTGATTTGGCCTTTAACACCAGCCAAATGTAGTTTAAGTCTATGAATGCCCCCTCCACCCTCCTTAATTTTTTTCTTGCAAAATTTGCAATACATTTGATCCCCAACCATTTCAGCATATGCCCAAGCAGAGTCTTTTGCTCTAGGGGCCATTTTGGACTGAGTTTTTGACTTGGAAATAAAATGTTTAAATCTGAACATGAAAAAAAAAAAAAAAAACTATTCATTCTATGTTCATTTCTTTCACCAAATGGCAAATGCCAAAAACTATGCAAATGCAAATGGCAATTGCTAGATTTGATAAATAAATAAAACAAACAAAGGCAGATTTAGTAGAGAACAAATAAATACCTCTAGCCTCTAGCTTCCTCTAGCTCAATGCTGCTCCAAAGCTTGCCAATTTGCTCCTCACTGCTGCTCCAAAACTTGCCCAAGAAGCTCCTCACTGCTGCTCCAAAATGAACTCCACAATCTTCAGCAAACACTCACAAATGCTCAAACAAATTGCACAAGATAGATGTGAGCTCAATAGAGGGGGTGGGTTAGTTTTATAGCATTGGGAGGGCTTAGGGATGCATAAAAAACCCTAACAGCAGATATAAATCGGTTTTAAAGTCCGCAAATGAGCGATTTTTGGGCCCACCGGCCGCCGGCATTGACCAGGCCTGGTTGACTCGGGCTCGGCCTGGTCGGCCGGTTTATTACCGAGCCGGCCTGGTCATTACAAAAACCGGCCGGCTCGGTAATAAACCGGCCAGCCTGGCTGGTCATGGACCTGGTCGGACCGGCCGCCCAACCGGCTCGGTCGATCAGGCCTGGTCGGTTTCGACCAGGCCGGTTTTTAAAACAGAGGTGTGAACGCTGGATAAGGACATCCAAAGGTAGAGTGAGTTTCCCTGAAAGGGGTTGCATGTAGTGAAAATTTTGGGAAGGATACTAGAGGTAAGTGCGAATCATCCAGGAGCAGATTTGTGCATTTCTAATTGGGAGTGCATGTAGTAGAGGGGAGGCCAAATTAGATGATGAAAAGTGAAGGGTATTTCCCAATCAATTCTCCAGTTTATTTGAGTTTCGCAAAGATGGCCACAACAAGACTGAAAGATCAAGATAGATTTGACATAACCTCAAAATTTGGCATTTAGAAGGTCAGAATGAAATTTATTTTGAATGAGCACGATCTGAAGGAGTTCGTGACAAAAATTATTGCTGAACCAACAAATCCTCTCAAGTTACATGATTTCAGGAAGGATATGGCTAAAGCGAAGAGGATGGTCCTAGATGGGCTTCAGGATCACATAGTCCCACATATCACAGATAAGAACACAATGAAGGAAATGTGGGATGGCATCGTGAAGCTGTACCAAAATCCAAGAATTGGAAATTAATCTCAAGGGGAACCTGAGGACAGTCAAGATAAATAAGGGCGAGAACCTTGCTTCCTATCTCTCTAGGATTCAAGGTGTTAGAGATGAACATGCAACTTTTGGGGAGAAACCATCAAAAAGTGAGATGGTGTGCACAAAACTCAACGAATTCACTAGGGAGTGGCATACTTTCGTGCAAGTGATTTCTGGGCGAGACACACTTCTAGGTTGAGAGTGCCTATGAGTGAATTCATTCAAGAGGAGATGAGGCTTAGTCTCATGGAGGGTTATACTAGCAGTAGTGGCAAGGGAGCATAAGTAGAGAAGTTGGAGTAGAACATCACTTTTGCAAGTAAAGGAAAGCTAATAAATGTCCCAGTCAGGGAAAAGGCTTGAAAGTAGAGAAGAAAACGAAGGACATGTCAAAGTTAAAATGTTTCATATGTGGTGATTTCGGTCACTATGTCAACCAATGTTTGAAGAGAAAGACATACAAGAAGGGGGAACAAACAACAACTTTGGAAAAGATCTATGAGTTTTCCTCCAGATTGGAGGAATTCATATTGATAGCGGCAATACCTCAAGATGGAGGAGCATGATACTCCTGATTTCCAAGAGAAGGAAGGGTCTTTGGGAGGAGCAACAAGAGGTCTGGATCTAGCCATGACATTCTTGATCAATATATCAGATCCAATCACTGTAAATTCTTCACATGGATCAGTACGTATCATAGACTCAAGGGAAAGTTGCAATTAGATACTTGAGAGACTATGCAGGGCCAAGGTGGCGTAATCAGAGACTCAAGGGAAAGTTGCAGAACCATTTGCAATGACACAATAGAGATTTTGAGACTCAAAAAGAGTCTAAATTTAGAGGGAGAAACCCTATGGAAGCTTGATATTTAGGATAAGAGAGATCCTTACACACCTGTGTAATGTTTGTAGCAATGCAAAGTAGGAGATACGAAGTGAAAATTGCCCAGTTGCAGTTGATAGGCATAGTTCTAGCCAAAAACACTTCAGCACAGAGGCATCAACAGAGTGAGATAAAAATAACGCAACAAAAACACAATATGGTTCAGTTACAAAGTGTAGTAGTTGAATAAAAAATTGTGTGCAACATGAGCTAGTACAATTACAAGTTGTTCACTAGGGAGATAATGAGTAGAATGGCTAGTGGAGAGTGGAGAACACCTTCGTCGTTAAGAGGGGGTGTTAGTTTTTGATGGATATGGTAGCATAAAACCAATTTTCTAGTCTCTAAGGTGTAAGAGAGGCTAACGAACAAGAGATCTCCAAAACCCAGAAAACGTTTCAAGAGAAAAAACTTAGATACCTCTCAACTAAATTAATTGATCCATAATTAAAAGGCTCCTAAGTTCAACTTAAGAAAATTGAGAAAATCTATTTTAATCTAGACTTCTAGGAAAGTAACTTGATGGAGTCTAAGACAATCTGAGCCATGGATCATGATTAGATCTTGGTTGTTTATTCTCTAGTGACAGATTACAAGAGGAGGTTTAAGGGATTGGAGAAGACAAAGTTTACATCGAGTGATAAAGCTAGTTCAAATCACCTAGTTGAAGGTATTCAACAACGGTGTAGTTCGAGCCGGGGAAGAGACTGTATTAGGGGTTGCAGCAGTGAAAATTTATGGAGAAATTCTCAGGAGGTTTTCCAGTTTTCCAGAGTTAGAAAATGGAGGTCAAACTATCCAGCAGGGAAGCTATATTATACAGTGCAAGTTGCATAGTTTTACAATGTGAGTTTCCGGAATGAGGATTGATTCAAAAACTAGTGGCCAGATTTATTCTCGATAGGCCGAGCGAATTGTTTCCAAAGGAAGAGGAAGGTAGGATGATTCATTTCGAGGTGTTCTGGAGGCACGAAAAAATTTAATCCAACAAGCAGTGCAAATTTCTAGTCCAACAATACGAATTAGCTGGGAAGAACGAGTTTTCCATAGAGGCCAAATTGAGTAGCTGTGAGGGAAAATGAATTTCCCAATATATTTCTAGTGGAGATAAATTGTCGTAGGATTTCTAGTTGGGCATCCAGTTGTAATTCTCTATTTTTGATGCATAATAATAAAACCCTCATTTGATGCACTGGATTTCTCTTTGGGATTTTTTCTAGGGACAATTGTCCAAAAATAATGGTGTCATTTTATTATGTGTGCATTTATTTATTAGTTTTAATTTATATTTCCACAATCTATTTTATTTGTGAAGAATTAGTGTGAATTATTCGCTATATGTCATAACAATAATTACAAAAGACAAATAAACTGTTAAAGTTAGGCGAATAATAACCAATTACTACATTTCAAGGAATTTTCACATGTTAAATGACCTCCATTATGATCCCAGTCTTATCTCTACTAGGTCCATATGCCTCTATCACACCTATAAATATGATACCGACAAATGAGGAGTTTAATATTTGTAAGAGATTGTTATTATTGTATACCCCAAACCCTATATCATACGTAGGAAAGGAAATCATGGAGCAATTACAATATTATAACAATTTCATAGATTTAGTGAAAGGAAGTTATTATAAGCCTTCAGTAGGAAGAGATGAAATTATCAAATTAGACTATTCTTGTCATGCCAATCCCCCGAACACTTATAAAGGAAAACCATAATGCTTTTCCATTGGTCACATAACTACAATTCCTATTGTTGTTTTGTTGATGAAACCAATGATACAAATGTTGAGTCGTATTTCTATATCTAAATACCAAACTCATGATGAAAAAACTAGATGGTAGGTTACATATTATGTATTGTTTGTAAATATTTTGACATGGCTAGATGAAAGATGAGGTGTAATCCATCATAGCTCTTAACATTTCATGAGAAAGCCTTGACTTAGATTTCACATTAGTTGAATGTCACCACCTTTTCTAATTTGGAATCTTGAATTTTAGATGAATTTACTAAGATTCTTTCCGTTATCATGTGTACATGAATTAGAGATCCATGGTTATCATAAATTTTGTGAAGCTTATGATAAAACTAAAAAATCTCTACGACTGCAAAGAATACAAAATTTAGTGGTGGTCATTTGGTTGTGTGTTGGGCTACAAATAATTAATCAAATTGACAACTTATAAATATGTAATACAAGTTTATTAATATATGGATCTTTTTCTCTACACAAAATACTTCTATTTATAATATTTGTGAGTGGAGTAAAAAACTAAAATCATAGAACAAGATCAAGCACTTACAATCAAAGGACAAGGATATATATTGTCCAAGATGCAAGTGGAATTAATTTAAAAGGACTATTATTGAATCGTGAGTCTTTGTGCTTTGTGTTTGTGTTGGACTCTAGAAAATAAAGTATGCTTTATTGGCACTTAATTTTTTTAACATTGGGCATGAATAATTTTACTATGGAATGTTGGACTATATACATTTTGTTTCTATGAATAAGGAAACCTTGTTACCTAACTCATGTAGCCCTAATGTAGTGTTTAAAGTCAATGGTTCAATGTAGCTCCTAGCTTAGGTGGTCCCTCAAACACCAATACAAATTCTAATATATTGGTGTCCACTTGGCTTATACCATGTAGCCATCCACATAATGGGGAACATCTATGTAATGTGAGTTGCATTGCTCGGATTGAAGTTATCACTATTTACATATGAAAGACTAAGGTCACATCATACAATCACTCATTTGATGAACCTAGCAACACTGATTGTGTCCTTTCTGGATTGGGTGACAATGTTATTACCACATGCATTAAAGGTCAATTAGACAAATATTTTTCTTTTAGGTCATTATGCTTGATGAAGCAAATGTTCGCAGAAAGTTGTAATATTCCCAATTAGTCTTGAGCTAATTGGAATATTCAATTTTGTTATATTTCTTTGTTCAAAGAATAAGAGGGCAAATTGTTGTAAAATGTAACTAGGTCGGTCTTCATGTTGACTATGTAATTATGAAAAGAAGGAGACAAAGGTATAAAATGTCAAAATCATGAAAGGATCCAGTTCAGATGGATATGCTGCAAGACCTTGTAAAGAAGCTCACAAAACAACCCTCAAACAAGCTGGAAGACAAGATCAAAAAGCGTTGGAAGTTAAGCTCCAAATATAGTAAAAACATCTCTCTAATCAATGCTAGAATCTACATGAATAAATACCTCATGAAAAGCTTTTCATGTCGGCCTTAAAACTATGGAAAAGTTGGCCCAAAGTCAGACTGATGAGTTGGCCTATAATAAGAAAGTATACTCCTATATATAAGCTGATCTGTAGTTCATTCAAGTTAATAAATTTCAGTTATCCACAAGACAATTTGCGGATTTAGTGAAGACCTAAGACAAGAATTATGATTGGTTTAAGAATGCAGATCAATCTGAAATAAAGGGTACGAATTGTGGAAAGGAAAAGAAGACAAGAAGACATAGACTGCGGATTGATGAAGCTAGTTTGAGAAGAATATAGTGTGAATATTTACAAGGTTGCAGTGCAGATATTGCAAGGGTTGTGATGAATTCTGAAGTGTAATGAAAGGAAGGTAAATATGTGATTTACCTTCCTACAATAAAAATATTACTTCTGCTTAAAACATTTGTGTCCTGTATATTTTGGTAATTGACTTGATGAAAGATTAACTAGGAAGAATACATAAGCAAACAAGCTCACAAGTAATTATCAAGAAGAGAATTTACAACCCCTCCAAATTCTCAACATGGTATCAGAGTTATGGCAAAAGAAGATCACCTTATTAACATGAAGATTTTGGAATTAGAGAAAAGTTACTGTCTAAGATCAAATTTAGAAAGAAGAAGTTTGGTGCTTTTACAAAGAAGAATTTGGGTGCTATTGCAGAGATACAACCTCGGTGGTATTGATACATGTTCGATGCAATTTTAGTGATACAAATTCTCAACAGACAACAGCCTCATTAGTACACAACAAGCTTGGACAAGTTCTGTGATGAATTTCGAAGATAAGGTTTGTGGATTCAGTGCAAAGTAAGGAGACATATCAACGAAGAGAGAAGGCTCTCACACATATATGTTTTGGGTATAAAACATCTCGGATAACATCTGTAAAGTTAAGGATTGTGATTAGAAGCTAAACAGTGTGAGAAGACAAGTCACTTCAGCATCGTGCATCACAGTAATTGGGTCAAGGAAATCTAAGGGTTATCTGTCTATACTTCAGTTTGGCTGCAGACTTCTTTAGCGAGATACAGGTCTACCATACAGTGCAGACAAGGGTGATTGAAAGGTTTCAAGGTGTGCTAAAGATCTCAGTCTTGAGCTAACAGATTCTAGATAACTTAGAAAACAACTAAAGATATACATCAAAGCAAGAAAGATCTTTGTATTGGAATCAAGGATAAGAAGACTGTAAGAGGTTGAGGCTAGAAGTGCAGAAAAATGTGTTTACTACGAACCAAGCTTTCCTAGGACTGGTGAAGAAGAGTGAAATAAATAAGGCTTTATCATCATTAAAACAAAGATATAATCATTCAAAGAGAAAGCACTAACACATCTTTTCTCCACCATTGAAGAAATCAAGCCGAAGACTTTATCTTCACTTATCAAGTAAGTATTTTTCATTCTATAATCAAATTTGGTTAAATGACTTTGTTTTCGCAGGGAGATCTATAACTGGTTGGGTGACCAAGAATCCTTGCATGAGGAGAATAGTCACAGTCCTTGAAGAAAGTAAAGTCATGAAAAGACTATGAAGGATTGGAGACATCAAGGGAATATAAGATAAGTCAAAAGAACTATTCTATGCAATAAATAAGGTTATGTCACTTAGACCAGATTTACACAAAATTGAGGTATCAAAGAATGAAGGGATATCTTCATAAGATCTCAACCGTGAGATCTGGAAAAGTCGATAAGATGGACAACGTAAAAAATATACAAGAATATTACCTCATTCAACTAGTGGTCCATATACTAGATGGAAAAAGACAAATCAAGGGAAAAAATGTTGAAGGATAAAAGACTCAAACATTTGCAGAAGGAAAAAGGGAAGTTGAGGAAATTCCATGAAAGATGGTCCTAAAGGGACAATCTCAATAGGAGAAATAAAAGAAGAGTCAAGAAAAATCACGCAAACTTATGAATAAGGAATTGATTTCTATTGGTTATATGACAGGAGCAATGTAGCATCCTGATCTAAGCATGGCAGGAACTCATGGTGAGTCAGCTTCAGGAAGACCTCTTTGACAAACCGTAAGAAAGCAGTCATCAAGAGCAAGGGTCATCATAGAAACATACTTCTGGGATGTGATGACATATTGATGAAACAAGCCAAGGGAATGAAGCTATTCATTCCTAAAAATTGCTACAGGATGACTCAAGGGAAAAAGGTATGAGGTATGTATATATTTATATGCTGACATTAGATGCTGTGATGTGATGTTACATGGTTGCAGGTAATAAAATTATGTACTTAGAAGTATGAACAATAGAAGAGTATCTCTCAGTGCACGGACAGATGAAATCAACATAATATGTCCTCATGGTATATGAGGTGGTTTTTGAAAGTTCTTGGAAATGGAAAATGTGCAGAAATGAAGAGATCATGAAATGCAACCATGTCTTGAGGCAGGTATCATTTAGAGGCCAAGTAGATGTGACCAGAATATCTCGTGGGAAGATATGTAGACTTTGACGAAAGTCTGGAAACCCTTAGCGAAAACATATCATTAGGAGATGTTTCAATCTGTATGAAGGATAACGATGCCTATAGGAAGATGTCAAGGTGAAAGATTATCACTAAGTAAAGCAACATGACTTAACAATGGACCAGATAAAGGAAGTCTGATGAATCACTTTGATAGCTGACATGACTCAAGATGGAAGCGCTGGATGATCTATGCCCTATGAAGCTATAAAGTTGGAGATTCCTCAATATCGTAATCCATGACATCAAGAACATGAATTCTTCATGAGCAGCTGGGTGTCTCACCATTGCTGTTGGAGGTCCCTGGTTAAGAGGGAGCTTGATGGTAAGTTTTCTTACTTGGAAGAAACTTGGTAATTCTCAAGTATGAGCTTAGGTACATTCCTCGTATAGGAATGAGTACATTCCCTTGTGGAATAGGTCCTCCCTGGTTGAGAGGGAGAGATAGACACATCATTCTGGTCTTGGGAAGACAGAATGGAGGATTGGGTAATCATCTGGCATTCAATACTCTTTGAGAATGTGTTAGGGCATTCAAGATAAGAGTAGTCTGGGACCGATATTATTTGAGGGCTAGCTACGCAAGATAAGAATAGTCCAAGAAGGTCATACTTTGGGAACACCTGGGTGGAGTGTGTACCCTGGAGAGACAATGATGAAGGTGTCTATAAGTCATGTGTCTCGCCAGCATTGAAGTCCATTGTCTCGTTGAAGAGATGGGGCTGTTATTCAAGGCCTTCCCTAGGAAAATTTTGGTTGATATGATGCTATATAGATGCGATTACCAATCCAATTTTTCTTATGAGATTCTTTAGTTTGAAAATGATCATGTAACTATATGAATACCTCCCTAGTTAAGAGGGAGTGTTGTAAAATGTAACTAGGTCGGTCTTCATGTTGACTATGTAATTATGAAAAGAAGGAGACAAAGGTATAAAATGTCAAAATCATGAAAGGATCCAGTTCAGATGGATATGCTACAAGACCTTGTAAAGAAGCTCACAAAACAACCCTCAAACAAGTTGGAAGACAAGATCAAAAAGCATTGGAATTTAAGCTCCAAATATAGTGAAAACATCTCTCTAATCAATGCTAGAATCTACGTGAATAAATACCTCATGAAAATATTTTCAGGTCGGCATTAAAACTATGGACAAGTCAGCCCAAAGTCAGATTGATGAGTCAACCTATAATCAGAAAGTGTACTCCTATATATAAACTGATCTGTGGTTCATTCAGGTTAAGAAGTTTCGGTTATCCACAAGACAGTCTGCGGATTTAGTGTAGACCTAAGATAGGAATTATGTAATGTTCCCAATTTTAGCCTCAAGCTAAAATGGAACATTATAGTGGCATACTTTTATTTTTGTTTAATAAAATGGGTAAGGAGACCCCTTAACCCCTTTTGATGGAAAATAAAACTCCTTGTGTGAAAGGAGAAATAATGAAGCAGTTGAAATAAACACCTAATTGTGTGAACATGATGAGGATCACCTTGAGTTGGCCATCTTTGACCAAGTCAACAGTGCTGCCTTAGAGGGGTAGCTTGCATTAGAAGATAACGCAGATTTTGGAGGGAAAGCATTCAAAAGTGAATGGAAAACCTAATTGTGGGTCCTATGGTGAAAGAAAGCTCATTTTCTTTATAAGAACGAAGGAGTAGCTCATTTGATTCATTCTTTGATTCATAAATTTCGTAGTGAGGTCAAGGACTTGCATATCCAAGCTGTTTAGTAGGATTGCAGTGCTCTTGAGCACTGGGGGTGTTTCCGGTGGGGATCCCCCAACTCTTCCTCATGGGAGGAGAGGATTTGAGCTACATTTCCTCATTCTGGAATTTGGCCAAGCTTACTCCTTCAGTTGCAGCGTTTTCCTGTGGCAGGTTGGTGCTGTGTAGCTGGGGTAGCAGCAGAGGAACTCATAGAGTTCATCCTTACTTGCATTTTCAGTGGAGGATGGATTTCTTTATTGGAGGAGTTGTAGAGAAGGCTCTTGGAGCATATTTTAGATCTGTGGCATCAGGCCACTCATTCACCAACTCCCACTGCGCAGTCACTTGGAGAAATTGCGTTATTCCATGAGGGCAGTGTTGTGAGGGGTTCTTGTGCTCATCAGGAGGAGTGATTTGAGTGAAAGGGGATCAACCCCTTTTCCCTTGGGGAATTCAATCAGAGGAGGGCATAATTATATTCAGATCAGCCACAGCCTCATGTTCATTGGTTCCAGCTGCAGTGACAATTTATTTGTCACTATTGTATTTTGTCTGGCATTTCTAGCAATCTCCCTGAGATTGGCTGGAAATCCTATATTCAGCCCATTTTCTCATGTATGGGCATTTATTTGTATTCCTTCAGCTCTATCATCATTTTGTATGTATTCAACAGTTGCATCTCTCATAGAGACTGCGCAGTTATGGTTTTCTGGCATTTCTGTGTAGCTGCAGCTACTCCAACATTATATTGCCTATTCATTGGGGATTGGTTCTAATGCTTAAGGGCTTTGTTCCTCATGATATTTCTGTATAATATTGCTGATAAAATAATAAGATTATGGCTGTAGTATTTACCCTCTCATGATACATTCTGATTTACAGAGTTCCAGATTTATGTTTTGCATATTGCTGTAAGCTCTTTCATTGAGCATTGTTATAGAGACCTAGATTGGGGAGATCTGAATAACCCATCTAGTGTTATTTCTTTGGGCTCATTTTCTACAGGGGAGTTATATTATACATGTTATAGGGCATATCAGTGGTGGTTTTCCTTATTTATGCATCAACTTCCTTATACAGCGTCCTCAAGGACCCTGTAGCAGAAATTCCTGAGGTGGAATATTGCATATCCATAGGCAGAGTCTGAGAAGGGCCAGCTAGCCTAAGGATTTCTCCCTTCTTTGGAAGGATTCATATCCTGTAAATGCCCCATCAGTCAATCTCTGAAATGGACTTGCAGTGTCTCACTGAAGAAGGAAAAATGGAACATCTAAGATGTTCCCGATGGAGTAGCATGTTCCTGAAAAAGGGACATTACAGTGGTATCAGAGCATGATCTTGGCTCAGCCTGTGCCCAAGATTCATTGCTATCAAAGAGGAGCTTCTATCCAAGGAGAGGAGACTTACAAGGAGACAAGGAAAGAGGAATGAAGGAAGAGGAGGTTTCCCTTCTTCTTTTCCTGACCATCAAGGGCATCATTGAAGATCTTGATGAAAGGGAAATTTGGAGAAATTTTCTGAGAAGGGTTTGTTGATAAGACAAATCCTAGCTACTTCATGGAGGGTGTGAGCATTCAGCTACACATGCAGACCCACAACGCAGTCCTTTTTTCACTTGCTTTGAAAAGGAATGGAGGAAGAAAAGAGGCCATGGGAGGAGCAACAATGCAACTCAAGGTATGGCTCATGATTGTTGGTTTGAGGGTTTCATTTTTCATTGATGTGCAAATGCAAAAACTTGTGATGCATTCACTAAGGGTTTGGTGGAGAAAACTTGGTGAAATTCATTGTATCATAAACACAAACACTTTGCATACATTGGAAAGAACCAGCAGCGTTGTCACATTAGGAGAAGATCCATCACCACATGGAGGTGAAATGGGAGCCATTGCTTCCACTAGAGGAGCCCTTGTGTCTTTGCAAGGAGTTCCCAAATATTTTGCATGTGGGTACCAAGACACAATTCTGGAGCTATATGTAGCATTTGCTGGGGATTGTGAGATGGAGGAAGAAGAAGAGAAGGATCAGCATGAAGGGATGAAGAGAATTCTCACTTATCTATTTTAGAAGGTTTATGCATAGAGAAAAGAGACTGCACTGCGCAGAGGAGAGAGGGACAAATCAGTCCATTCATACATGCAGTCTATTTTCAGATCTTGATGTCTCACTTTTTGGTGGCTTTCCATCTAGGAGGCCATATGATCTAGAGATGATGAGAGGCATCATGCTATTTGGTTCACCACTCATTGGATTCGGGAGGGGTGAAGACATTAGAGGAGTCCAGCACAATGCAGTGAGTTTGGGGAATGAGCACAAGGAGGAGGGGTACACTCTCATTTTCAGTACCACCCATTCTCATCAGTTTGACTGTGCATATAGAGTTGCTGCATGAATGGAGGATAGCATATTTATGATGCAGGATAGTTGCTCCATGGATTTGGTGAAAAGGGATTACTACCTTTGGGGGAGAACTCTTTCATGCATTGGAGTAGATGGGGGCCACTCATGCTTACATTTCCCAGGATTGGGAGATTCTTTGGAGGTGATAGTCTCTCATGGGAGGCTCATTTTCAGAGGTCCTTATTTCTATTTAAGCATGAGCAGTTGCATGATGGCATGGCAACAACTTGCAGGATGACTTTGGCATGAGGGGATGTCAAGGTAGCAAGCAGCAGCATGATGGAGCACCACATTGCAGAATACCAGCGCTGTCTATGTGGAGGATTGATCCATGTTGGAGGACTCAACTTCTGGTTGAGAGGTCCTAGGATCTTGGTGCATGCACGATTTTGGATGGCCTTGATGGAGATGACAGATTCTTAGTGGATGATATGAACATCTATCATCATGGCAGATTCTTCTTAGCTAGAGCTTCTAGTCTCAAGAAGAGATTATTGCATGCAACATATGAGGGCTTCCTAGCTATGCACTTGGATGCATACTTTGATTGGCTAGAGGAGTTCCCTTGGAGGGCATTCATCATGGCACCTATCAGCATTGGGAGAGATGCATAGCCCGCTTGATTATGGTGGAGAGAACCTCATAGCCACTTCCCTACTCATTGATGGTAGAGGGGAATTTTCAGTTGGGCCATTTCAAGCTCAAGAGCTCAAGTACAAATTGGAGAAGGTATAATCATTTCATTCTATAATGTACTTTCATTCCTTGTTTGAGTAGCGTGATGAGTCAAGAAGAGTTTACCCCTTCTTGCATGATGTATAAGGATTTATTTGTAAAATTTTGTGGCAGAAAAATGGGCCATTCTTATGATGGTTTGTGGAGGGATCCACATGCTCCTTGGTGTGCACCATTGGCACCAATTTATATTTTCATGTTCCTATCTTTTGAGATGTGTGTGGCAGCAAACAAGTGGCTGGGAAAAAGCACTTGTTATGTATATTCTTGATGCAGGCAAGAGGCTCACTGCGTTGGTCCCATGGAAGGAGCAGTGACCCATCTCTAGTTGTCTTGTGGCAGCTTGTTTACATTGCATTATGCTACCTTGTATTGCTGATGTTTAATTATTCAAAGGGAGCACTATTTAGAGAGTGACTTATATGTTGGGACAACCCATTGGGAGCACTATTTTCCCCATTACACATGTTCTATATTGTAGGAGATACCATGGGCAAACCATGATTTCCATACTATTACTTTTCTCTTCTTGTGGGGAAAACCACTTGGAGAATTTGGAGAGGCATTTCATGGTTGGATATTTTGATGGGGTAGCTTGGGCCACTCTTGGAGGCCATACCATTTCAGCCCAAGGACAGAAACAACCCCATACGTACTACAGAGGGAGAGAGAAGCTTATTGGGATGAAGCAACAAAACTCTCCATTCAGCCCCATTACATTGCACAGAACCAGGGGCAAAGTTTTCATTTGGATGATAGCATGGTTGAGGAGATCATCAGTGGGATTATATTTCCCATGCATGTCATCACTCCTACCTTGAGGAGGCCATAGTCCAGCAGGAGGATTTCCACCTACACCTTCTATCCTTCAGGGTGTACACCATTCTGGTTTGCATACTTGGGAGGAGGCATTGGAGGACAGTTTTATTGTAGCATATCTTGAGTAGCGGTGGAGATTGTTGATGAGGAGGCCATAAGAGAAGAAGGGGGGAGAATTTTTTTTTCTCTCTATGCAGTTGCTTGAGGACAAGCAACATGTGGGAGGGGAGGACTATAATGTTCCCAATTTTAGCCTCAAGCTAAAATGGAACATTATAGTGGCATATTTTTTATTTTTGTTTAATAAAATGGGTAAGGATACCCCTTAACCCCTTTTGATGGAAAATAACACTCCTTGTGTGAAAGGAGAAATAATTAAGTAGCTGAAATAAACACCTAATGGTGTGAACATGATGAGGATCACCTTGAGTTGGCCATCTTTGACCAAGTCAACAACACTGCCTTAGAGGGGTAGCTTACATTAGAAGATAACGTAGCTTTTGGAGGGAAAGCATTCAAAAGTGAATGGAAACCCTAATTGTGGGTCCTATGGTGAAAGAGAGTTCATTTTCTTTATAAGAACAAAGGAGAAGCTCATTTGATTCATTCTTTGATTCATAAATTTTGTAGTGAGGTCAAGGACTTGCATATATGGGCTGTTTAGCAGGATTGCAGTGCTCTTGAGCACTGGGGGTGTTTCCGGTGGGGATCCCCCACCTCTTCCTCATGGGAGGAGAGGATTTGAGCTGCATTTACTCATTCTGGAATTTGGCCAAGCTTACTCCTTCAGTTGCAGCGTTTTCCTGTAGCAGGTTGGTGCTGTGTAGCTGGGGTAGCAGCAGAGGAACTCATAGAGTTCTTCCTTACTTTCCTTTTCAGTGGAGGATGGATTTATTCATTGGAGGGGCTGTAGAGAAGGATCTTGGAGAATATTTCATATCTGTGGCATTAGGCCACTCATTCACCAACTCCCACTGCGCAGTCACTTGGAGAAACTGCGTTATTCCATGAGGGCAGTGTTGTGAGGGGTTCTTGTGATTATCAGGAGGAGTGCTTTGAGTGAAAGGGGATCAACCCCTTTTCCCTTGGGGACTTCAATCAGAGGAGGGAATCATTATATTCAGATCAGCCACAACCTCATGTTCATTGGTTCCAGCTGCAGTGACAATTTATTTGTCACTATTGTATTTTGTCCGACATTTCTAGAAATCTCCCTGAGATTGGCTGGAAATCCTATATTCAGTCCATTTTCTCATGTATGGGCATTTATTTGTATTCCTTCAGCTCTATCATCATTTTTTATGTATTCAGGAGCTGCATCTCTCATAGATACTGCGTAGTTATGGTTTTCCGGCATTTCTGTGTAGCTGCAGCTACTCCGGCATTATATTGTCTATTCATTGGAGATTGGTTCTAATGCTTGAGGGCTTTGTTCCTCATGATATTTCTGTATAATATTGCTGATATAATAATAAGATGATGGCTGTAGTATTTACCCTCTCATGATACATTCTGATTTACAGAGTTCCAGATTTATGTTTTGCATATCGCTGTAAGCTCTTTCATTGAGCATTGTTATAGAGACCTAGATTGGGGAGATCTGAATAACCCATCTAGTGTTATTTATTTGGGCTCATTTTCTATAGGGGAGTTATATTATACATGTTCTAGGGCATCTCAGTGGTGGTTTGCCTTATTTATGTAGCAACTTACTTATACAGCGTTCTCAAGGACCCTGTAGCAGAAATTCCTGAGGTGGAATATTGCATATCCATAGGCAGAGTCTGAGAAGGGCCAGCTAGCCTCAATATTTCTCCCTTCTTTGGAAGGAGTCATATCCTGTAAATTCCCCATCATTCAATCTCTGAAATGGACTTGTAGTGTCTCACCGAAGAAGGAAAAATGGAACATCTAAGATGTTCCCGATGGAGCAGCATGTTCCTGAAAAAGGGACATTACAAATTATGATTGGTTTAAGAATGCAGATCAATCTGAAATAAAGGGTACAAATTGTGGAAAGGACAAGAAGACAAGAAGACATAGACTGCAGATTGATGAAGCTAGTTTGAGAAGAATACAGTGCGAATATTTACAAGTTTGCAATACAAATATCGCAAGGGTTGTGATGAATTTTGAAGTGCAATGAAAGGAAGGTAAATTTGTTTACCTTCCTACAATAAAAGTATTACTTATGCTTAAAACATTTGTGTCCTGTACATTTTGGTAATTGAATTGATGAAAGATTAACTAAGAAGAATACATAAGCAAACAAGCTCACAAGTAATTATCAAGAAGAGAATTTACAACCCCTCCAAATTCTCAACACAAAGGAGGTCCATAATTCTCCTTGATAATGAATAAATCAATGCCAAATGTGAAAAAGACAAATCTTGAAAACTTAATTAAAGCACCCTTGATGTGAAAGGGGGCTAGATCACTTTGACTGGGTCAACCTTGACCAAATCAACAACGCTGTCATAGAGGAGTGGCCATCAATGAGGGACAACACAGTTTTAGATGGAGATGCTTTGTGTGAATGTAGTTATCTTTTTGGACGGGGCTTAGGGTTTGCAAGCTCATATTCTATTTAAGGAAGAGGACGACAACCATATGGAGGTTGTTGATGTATATGATATTTTTGAATAGATGGCCTGTTTAGACATATATCTTTCTCTTACTGTTTAGCTGACATAGAGAGTTGTTTAGCATAGGGTGTTCCTGATTGGGAATCCCACCTCTTCCATTGAGGAGCTCTTGGAGGAGTCTTGCACTGCATTATCCACTATCTGGCTTAAGGCCAAGCTTCTTCTTTCAACTACAACGAATATCCCGTTGAGGGTTTGGTTGTTTTTGCAGGTTGCAGCAAGTGGTGATTAGATCTTTAGATCTAGGCCATCTCATTGCTTATTTTTAGTGGAGGAGGCTTCCTTTCCATTGGGAGGACAATATTGAAGGCCATTGAGCATATTTTCAGATCTTGGCATCAAGCCTTCCATATTTTGATCCCTACAATGCAGTTTACTTCCAGATCTGTGTTATTTCTGTAGGAGGAGTTGTAGGGTGGTTTAGCACGCCATTTGGAGAGCTAATTTTCAAGTGATGGGAATCTGCCTTTCACTTTGAGGATTTATTGGATGACGCTATTTTATTTATCATATCAGGTCAGCCACACTTTCCAGATCTGTATTTTTCATTAGATCTGCAGTCTTAGATCTCAGATCTACAACTTGTACCTGGTGTTTTGCTAAAAACGCTTGAGGGGTTCTTTAAAGGATATTGTATAGTGCATGGGTCTGATATAGATCTAAATTTTGAGGCACATATCAGCTCTATATCTGATGTATAATCATTTTCTGTAGAAAATCTAATAAAATAACATTGTAAGGGTCTTCCAGTTTTTCTACATGATTGCAACACCTCTTATTGAGGGATTTTGTTCATTGGAGGCTTGCATTTCTTGTTATGAATTTTATGGGCCATTTCTTACACATATTTTTCTGCTGTAATAACATATGAAAGGTTTCCATATTGGCCTCTTGATTTATAAATGATGATCTACAATATTGTTCCAACATTTTGCACTAGATTCCTGCCTTTCCGATTTGGGAATATTACAGTGGTATCATAGCATAATCTTGGCACAACTTGTGCATTCTAAAAGCCAATATGTCATCTGAAGAAGGAGAGCCTCTTATTGTCAAAGAGAATAGGTATCAAAGAAGAAGCCACAAAATATTTGATTATACAAATGACAAAGAAGACAAGGGTAAAACCCCTTTATCTAGAGGTGAAGATGAAGAGAAGGAGTTCCCTAAGATCCTTCTTAGAGGCATGCAAGACATTGCTAGTGAGATCAAGGAGATGAGAATGGACATATTCAAGTAATCCCCTAAAGGATTTCATCATGGAGAAGGATTTGACATGTCTTATCACTGGAATGATCAACCAGTGCATCAACCACAAGTTTCCCAGCGGTCTACTGTGCCTACATTTTTGGCTGTGGGAAATGAAGGGTTTCAGGAGTAAGAATCCCTTGAAGACTATTTTATGGAGTATGAATCTCAAACTCAGAGGTTCAAGGACCACTTGAATTTTTAGGAGTTTTGTCAAATAAAGGACAATAGAAGACCAAGGCATCATCACAGAAGTGGTGGATTCATTCAGAATCATGATCGACACCATACTATGGGCAGATTTTTTTTACTCAATTTTGATGGGTCATCCAAGTGTACTACCAAATCTTGGGTAGAAAATATTGACATCTACTTTCAGTTGAACAAGGTTCCAGAGATGGAGGCCACTAATATTGCAGTGCTGCACCTTGAAGGTGAAGCACATGATTGGTGGTTCCATGGCTTGTCTACATTGGGTCATGCCAATGTGAATGCTTATTCAGAGTTCACTAGAAGGCTGGTGGAAAGATTTGATAAAAGAGATTCTGAAGCACCATTCATGAGCCTTGCAAAGTTGAAACAATCAGGTAATGCAGAAACTTACATCTCTGAATTTTTAAGACTTTTTGTTATGGTTTCTGATTTGTCTGCAACAAGAAGGGTGTACATGTTCATTGATGGGTTAGATGAACCTCTTCATGGTTTGGTTAAGTCTACCAAGCCCACTACCCTACATGATGTCATTGAAAGTGCTAGAGACCTTCAAGATGCCATGCCAAAAGAAAAGGCAACATTTCAACATAAGCCCTCTTTTCCACAATAGGGAAAAGAAGAAAAGGCTGCTCCTTCAAAGGAGGGTCAATACAAAAAAAATCTTGATGACGATGTTTGGAAAGATCTAAGGAGAAGGAAGCTTTGCTTCACATGCTAAGAAGCTTGGGCACCTGGACATATATGTGCAGCTGGAAAATCACATTACATAGAGGTCTTCTTAGATGATGATGAGGAAGAAGAAGAAGAAAAAGGGGGGGGGGTCACAACGCTGGAGTAGCAGGAGATGATCCACCACCACCTGGAGGTGAGGATGGAGCAATTGCTCCAATTAGAGGCACTCTTGCATAATTAAGAGTGATACCCAACTGCCATGAAACATCCACACAAGAAACAGAGATGAATTCGTGCAGTGGATGCACGGATATGATAATCCCATCTATTATGCACATGAGGATGATTCATGAGACATCATTATCTTGTGGTAAACCCCCTGGGAGACCACCTGATTCAGATTTGGTGAGAGATGTCTCACATCTTGATGTTCCTTTCATAGGTCCAGGAAGGATGGGAGCATTAAAAGACCAAAAAACAACGTTGAGAGGCATGGGTGAGCCCAAGGAGGAGGGAGATATTCTTCCACTATCACCATTACCCACTGTCTCATCTCATACTGTGCTGAGAGGAAATGCTGCAAGATTGGAGGATGAAACCATCAAGGGGAAAGGAGACCATTCCTTGGATATGGAGACTTAGAAGATGATCTCACTTAGAGATAAATATTCCATACATGATAGAATATGGTGGCCACATATGCATGCTTTGATTAAACCAAGGAGGTATTGGATAGATGATAGCCTCCCATGGGAGACTAAATTTCAAAAGCCTCAAAATTTTTTTGAGCATGTGCATATGCAAGGAGAGAAGAAAGGAAGGAATAGCAACCTTCCATCATATACCTTTGGCATGGGAGATGTCAAGGAGGAGAACAACCATATGACAGGGGTTCTTTGTGATAGATCATCAACGCTGTCACTATGGGAGATTGATCCATATTGGAAATCCCAATTGTTGGTGGATTATTCCAAGGATCTTCACACATGCATGATACTTGATGACCAACTACATGAAGAGGGCTATTCAGTCCAAGAAGGAGTCATATATTATCATGGTAGGATCTGCTTATCTAGAGCCACCAAGCTCAAGGAGAAGTTACTACAAAGGGCTTATGAAGAATTCTTTTTCAGCCATACATATTCCATGAAGGCATACAATATTGTCATGAGAAGCTACACTTGGAAGGGCTTTGAAGAGGAAATATATCAGCATTTTCAAAGATGCATGAACCATGTGGAGCTGGGGGAGCAACATAACTCTATGAAGGAGTTGATTCAGCCACCTCTTTCCTCTTTTGGGATGAGAGGAGATAGATCGATGCACCACTCCATTTTTTTAAGGAGGAATTTTGGTTAAAAATATGCTTGTGTACCTAATGTTTTATTTGATGAACATATGCATTCTTTTACTATGTTTATGCAGGCCATAGCTCCAAGGAGGAGCACTATACCATATAAACTTCATGGCCAACTTTGGGCCACAAAAATTTCTGAACATGGCCACTCCCTTGGAGATAAAAGGGAGATTTTGTATCATTGTGGGTGCACTCCTAAAGCACCAAACATATCTCACACTTTCAGCCATGGTGAGATGACTTGGGCAGCAAGTAAGTGGTGGGGAAACCACTTACCACATCATGATCTGATGCAGTCAGGAGATTTACTGCGCTGGTTCCACATGTGGGACTGTGACCCACCTCCATATGTACAAATTTCTGTTTGTATGTGTTTGATTTTGATCCCATATGATTTATGATGTGCTTATAATTTTTATGGGGATGTATGGAGGGAGGATGGGAGGTATGTTTATGCCCTATGGGATGGATATTCTCCATGTTCACTATGCTACATGTTTCAGGAAGAACATTGGGAAAACCATGCTTGTTTCAATTGAACTATTGTCTCCTTATGGGATGGATTATTTATATCTCATGAGAACTTTGGAGGAGAAATTCATGGAGGGATGGATTGGTGAACACTTAGCTTATGAGGGAAGCTTATCACATGTTGGTGTCACTAATGGGGCAACACTCACCTTGTCAGTTGCTTGAGGACAAGAAACATTTGGGAAGGGAGGACTGTAATATTCCCAATTAGTCTTGAGCTAATTGGAATATTCAATTTTGTTTTATTGCTTTGTTTAAAGAATAAGAGGGAAAAGGAGGTCCATAATTATCCTTGATAATGAATAAAGCAATGAAAAATGTGAAAAAGACAAATCTTGGCAGCTTAATTAAAACACCCTTGGTGTGAAAGGGGCTGGATCACTTTGACTGGGTCAACCTTGACCAAATCAACAACGCTGTCATGGAGGAGTGGCCATCAATGAGGGAAAACACAGTTTTAGATGGAGATGCTTTGTGTGAATGTAGTGATATTTTTGGATGGGGCTTAGGGTTTGAAAGCTCATATTCTATTTAAGGAAGAGGATGACATCCATATGGAGGTTGTTGATGTATATGATATTTCTGAATATATGGTCTATTTAGACATATACCTTTCTCTTGCTGTTTAGCTGAGATAGAGTGCTGTTTAGCACAGGGTGTTTCTGATCGGGAATCCCACCTCTTCCATTGAGGAGCTCTTGGAGGATTCTTGCACTACATTGTCCACTATCTGGCTTAAGGCCAAGCTTCTTCTTTCAACTACAACACAAATCCTATTGAGGGTTTGGTTGTTTTTGCAGGTTGCAACAAGTGGTGATTAGATATTTAGATCTAGGCCATCTCATTGATTATTTTCAGTGGAGGAGGCTTCCTTTCCATTGGGAGGACAATATTGAAGGCCATTGAGAATATTTTTAGATCTTGGCACCATTCCAACCATATTTTGATCCCTACAACGTAGTTTACTTCCAGATCTGCGCTATTTTTGTAGGAGGAGTTGTAGGGTGGTTTAGCATGCCACTTGGAGAGCTAATTTTCAAGAGATGGGGATCTGGATTTCACTTTGAGGATCTATTGGAGGAGGCTATTTTATTGATCATATCAGATCAACCACACTTTCCAGATCTGTATTTTTTAGTAGATCTGCAGTCTTAGATCTCAAATCTACAACTTGTACTTGGTGTTTTGTTGAAAACCCTTGAGGGGTTCTTTAAAGGAGATTGTATAGTGCATGGATCTGATATAGATCTAAATTTTGAGGCACATATCAGCTCTAGATCTGATGTATAATAATTTTCTGTAGCATAGCTAATAAAATAACGCTATAAGGGACTTCAAACTTTTCTACATGATTACAACACCTCTTATTGAGGGATTTTGTTCATTAGAGGCTTGTATTTCTTGTTATGCATCTTATGGGCCATTTCTTACACATATTTTTCTGCTGTAATAACATATGAAAGGTCTCCATATTGGCCTCTTTCTTTATAAATGATGATTTGCAATATTGTTCCAACATTTTGCACTATATTCCTAGTTTTCCCATTTGGGAATATTACCCAAGTGTAGGCACAAAAGAAATTTCCTAAAAAAAAACTTATGTTGACACCAATACATATATGAAGGTTTATGAGCTTAGTTTCACTCGACTTGCATGAATTATTAATATCATAGAATATTTGAGTGTCATACAATTGCACAATGACAGGAATGTTGCATCTTTGAATAGTCCAAATTATATATATATATATATATATATATATAATGTAGCAAATGATATTGCAACAAGTGCATATAGTGAATTAAAGGAAATGATTAATGTTTAGGTAAATATAAATTATGAGTTGATTGTGGGGTGAAATTAATGCAATAAGAATACGGAGGCATGAAGCCCTCCACAAAGATTTAACTAGCCATGATAAAGGCACAACAATTCCACAAGCTATATTACCTATTCAAGTATGAGCACATGTATTGTTGACAATCAAGAATGATCAAGCCGTAAATTTTAAGTAAAGCCATGCCTTGATATCCCTATATGAATTAGACATGCATCCCATGTAGAGTGAGCCTACTTATTTTACACTTAAAAGAAGCATGAATATGACATAAAAATCTATCATAGAATGATATACTAATATTTCAAGGAGAGTAGGTGATTGGTATTTCAACCTTGGTGAGTTATCCAAGACTATAATATGAAGTATTATGATTGTCTAGAATAGCAGTCAACACAATATATTTTATTTAAAAGTTGAAGGTCATGAAAAAATATTTGTTTAAACACATTGTATAGTTTTCCATTAAGCATAGTGAGGCCATGTAGTTATGACCCAATCCCACACATATTTCTTCTCTTCAACACATATTATTGTTTAGGCTTCAATATTATTCATTTTGCTAACATTTTATGAATCCAATTGAAAGCTAGTCAAATGAACACACATATTCTACTAAGCTCACCATCTACTATGAGATTTATGTAATATTCCCTCCATATGGTGTTGGTACTTGTTCTCTGTTGTGGATCCTAGAGACAACCCCCGGGTTGAGGAGAGGTTAGTGCCTAGGACATCTTAGAAGTTTTTGTAAGATATGTTGAGATTATTCACTTACATTCAACATTAAACACATTTTAAAACATAATTGGTAAATAATATCTCTTAAGAGGGTAGATAAAATTGATATCGAAAACAAACTCACACAAGACTTAATATCCAACTCTGGTGGCCAACTTACACAAGCACATAGTTCATTTGGCCATTGTAGTAAGTGCGAAAGAAGAATATGAAGGAATGAAATCAAATGCACCAGGATAAACATAGAATCTAGTGCATCAGACTTGAGAAAGAAAATGGATAACTGAAACAATGAATGGAATATCAGATTACATGGAGCACATATTAAGGATGTTAGATCTTATTAGTCACATGAATCTTAGATCAAATTAGACATAGACGAATCCATGATTTCATAAAGATACACCCAAAAACTACTATTAAATGTTATATGAGAAGAAAAACAAAGATAAATGAAAGGAACACATAAGGTAATATATACTGCAACCTCATATAAGCCAGAATCACCAAAATGTGTGTATTAGTCTGCAGATAGAGCATACATTTTCAGTTTCTCCATTAACCGTTTCATATCCTCTTTGAAAACCAAAATTTGAGAACTCTCTATGAAAATAGAATCCAGAACCTTTAAAAATGTATCATAAACGGTTTTTTATAGGGTCTCAAGACAAGTGCCCCTTACAAAATATTCCGTATTGATCTTCTAATGATTCACCATAACAAAAATATGCGAGTGTGCTACTAGAACAACTATATTAGATAAAACCTAACTAACTTGAGTTCATTTCTTGATATAAAATATTTACAGAAAACAAAAAAAAGTAAGGTGTCATGATTGACACGATGAGAAAAATATTCATTCATGGTAGACCGGTTCTAGAGGAAGAGTTTTTGGGTCAATGATCTAGAGTTGTGGAAGGTTGGCAAACTAGCCACATCTTTGCCACAATGTTGGAATCAATATAAGAGAGATAAAGAAACTTAGATAAGCAATCTTAAGACCTGTGAGCCCTGCATAATTTGGCCTAGAGTGAAACAAGGTCCTTACCAGCCCAAGTAGGTGGAAATCTCTCCTTAGATAGTTCACTACTGTCTTGTCCTTTAAGGAGGATATATTCTCATGGGAAGAATTGACTGTGCTCTTGGCCTCTACTAGCATTTGATTTTACTACTGCCATGGGATCAATCCTCCTACAAAGTCCCAACAGCTGGGCAGTCCCGCTCGAACTCTCTGCTCGAACTCTGAATCAAAAGTAACTACATCCTTCAATACTTTTTGCATACATTCTTCAACCTTAACTCTGGAAGCTTCCTTCTAGATCATTTTGGAGACCTCCATGATTGCAGTCACCCGATCTACCACATCTGTGGCCCTCATCTCAATGAGTATTTTTTTCATTGACATACTGAATGAATATTTTAACTGTCTCAACATTCTTTTCACCCTCCTCTTTAGTGGTCAAGATGAAGAATTCACGATCCTTTATTGAAACTTTTTTCTTTTCCATTAGAGTCATATTCTCTAGTTATTCTTCACATATTCTCTAGTTATTCTTCACCTATGTTATTATTTCATCCCATATAAGCTATTTGGCCTAGAGGAGGGAAATGTTACCTTTCATTTTTCCTTTCAGTTCAGTGATTTCTTGATTTGCTGCCTACAGTTTTTTGTTGATCAATTCTACTTTTGTTTTGGAAGCCTCCAATTATTTCTCCTTTTGTGCAAGGGCATTATATAAATCCACCTGTAATTTCTTAAGTTATCCTTCTGAAAGTTTTAGCTCAATGAGAGTTTTAGTGAGCTGCTAAATGGGATTCTGAGGATTCTATTGCACAAGCACTATAGATATATGGGAGTGGAATTTTTGTTGGAGCTCTGCTACCTATTATTTGAGGGCCACCACTTCATTATTCCAGTCTATTATCTCCTTGGCTAGAATCGCTTTTTCTTCCTCCACCTGTGCTATTTCCTTGGACTGCACATGTTTTCTAGCATGCATATTCAACTTATGCCTCAACTTAGCTCTTGGATCTCAGAATGTGAACTCTAGATAAGAGTTTCTAGGGAAGTTTTGTCTTCTGGGTTCACTCCTAGCTTTACAATAAGTTCCTTGAAGTTATCATTTTGAAAATGTAGATATCTAGATTTATATTTCTCTTGCTTCAACTTTGTTGCAGATTGCTTAGTTCGCTATACAACATTTCTCCCACCTGCTAATAAAATATGAACACTTGTCATATCCAGAGATACATATAAAGCCCTAAAATGTTCGCCTGATGGGAGGGAATGTGCCAAGGGGTTGTGCAGTGAAAAATTCATTTGGTTCCTCTCTAGGTCCATGGTAGCCAGGAGTCTGTTCTGACAGTAGAGCGAATGTGATGCTAGCTACTATTGCATCTCTTCTCTAATATTATTGTTTATTTCTTCTGTTTCCTTCCCTATATATCAACTGGATTTTTTCATTATTGAAATCCAAATGGAACTCAAAAGGGACACCTATGTAGTTGAGGAGGAATAAGATTGAAGTGGATCTTCTAAAGTCACCTAGAAACCTGATTAATCTAGATTTGTCTCGGTCAACCTGGTTTCAATATTTTCTTCCTTTGATTCCCGGGTTTCAGCCCTTTTTCTGGTGTGAACATCTTCAATTTCCACATCTAGGGTCTCATCTACATTCCTCTTCTATGCCTTATACTTTTTTGCCGGAGTCTCAATCTCGATTTTTGTATTAATAGTCCAGGAACCAAATTTAGATTTCCATTCCAATTCTGGTATGTAATCATGATCATAGGATAAAGAATTGATGCTTTTCCTTTTCTTTGCAATTATACCATGGGGGTCATAATGCAAAATATCCCCCATTTCAAAATTCATTTCTTTCAACAAATTCTCAGCTGGATGTAGGGCTTGCCTAATATTTACAATAAAGGGACCAATTTGTTTTCCCTATTTAAACATGTATCCTTTCTTAGTAGGAAAAAAGTGGATTTTATCAACATGTAGGCTTTGTCTGATGAAATCTATGGAAAATATCCTCATTGGCATAAAAATAGGTAAATGGTAGGGAGGGAGATCACACTCATAAACTTCAGTGTAATTCTCAAACAAATATAAATCACCCACCTAGGTGTCCTTACTAAGCTGGAGGATCTCTTCTTGTTGAGGCATAATCCTTGCAGGGGAGACATTGTGGATGATTTTGTATGCAATATCCATATAAGTGGATATGAATTGAGAGTAGCCCTTGTTTTTGGGTTTCTGCGTGATAGACACATCCTAATCAAAGACAAAATTTCTCTATTTGTTTGAATCCATAGACTGAGACCGAGACATTCAAATTCATCTACCTAGGTATATAAGAAAAAATAAAACACCATGGAGTAATATATGAAAAACGAAGTGAAAAAAAAGCGATGCAATTGGAATTTTATGGATTTTGCTAGGAAAGAGGGTATATTAAAAAGATGCCTTTGATGCATCATTTATCTCAGAAACCCTATGACGCCTTTGGTGACAACATTTGCATCATCATCCCTAAACAACTGGGAAATTACAGTGAGGGTGGGATACACTACCTTTGTAAATGTATATTTTGGAAAGTTTCAATAACATGCAAGGATTGGTGGCCAGGGGCCAAAATTATTTGCAAAAAGGTGTGCTGTACCCCAATTGAGAGGGAAACGTAACTATAAAATAAGGTTGTTTCAGTGAATTTTTCTGGTTCAACAGAAACTGGGTATACTAGAGCCTTCTGAATAATATTTGGGTGTATATCTAGGATTTTGACTCCATTTGAAGATATACAACAATTATTCTTCTCAACATAAGACGTGATAAGGCATGAAATGAACTCAGGAAAGTGATAGATAGATGGTGCAATTTGGTAATATAGGCTTGACTCTACTACCCTAAAAGGGTGTTATCCTTTGAGTGTAGCGAACATACATGGCGAACTAGAGGTCCAACAGGTGGTAAGAACAGGGTGGGTCATGAATTTTTGACTCTGTGTCCACCAGGGGTTCAATGTTGGATGAGGGTTTGAATTCCCACACTTTGGGGGTATTTGGAGCCAGTTTCTTCATTTTGAGCATGGAGACAAAAATTAAAGGTAGGAGGCTGGCAAGTTACTTGGTTGGCGGGGTGAGAATTGGAAGAAACAACGTTGCGAAGCTTTGGAGCAGTCTGATAGGTGAATGATGTCGTGAACCAATTGAACAAAGAAATAAATTGGTTGTAGAAGAATGAATTTGAATTCAAATGACTTAAATAGGTAGGGATTTTTTAGGCGGAATGAAAATTTCATCTAATGTCAGGCGGGGTCATGAGGGGGAGATGCGTGGCAAAAAATGATTGGAAAGGTGACAAGTGGACCATGGAGGGGGGTATTTTATTGTTACCTCGATGCTCACTTGCTGGCATTAACAACGACTCAATGCATGGCAAGTGTAGTCCCTACCACTCTTTGGAGGGTGGACAAGTAAGAGGCAAGATGAAACTGAGAGCCCCCAGAGTTAATATGGGTTGTCGATCTGCTGATCGTACCCTACTGACTTTTCAACTTCGGGGGGTGGCACCGACATATCAGTCACGAAAGTTCCCCCACCGAAATTCCTCTGAGGGTCGGTCGAGCGGAGATGGACGCTAATCTGCCCTGATACCATCTAGATATTTTATCATAGACCCAATTTTTTTGGGCTTTCAGCTTCCAAATTTCGACTTTCGAGATTTCGACTTTCCTTTTTATTTTTAGCTTCTGTATTTTGACTTCTGAATTTCGGCTTTCTCATTAGGATTTCAACCGAAGGAAATATTTTTCCAATATTTATTTTTCCCGAGGGCATTTGGTACACTGCTAGAGCTAAATTATATCCCTTCCACCAACTTATATTGCATTTTTCCTTCTCTTCACCAAGGATGAAAACTAGGAACATTCGACACAAATATAATAGGGTATGACAAATAACAACATCGCCTCCAATTGGTGACAATGTATTGCAAGAAATGCATTGAGAACCTACAGATTAGTGCCTATATCTATTGGGCATGGATTCAATTTATTCAGTTATATGTATAAATTAAAACAAAAGCTATAGGAACATAAGACATATTTGGTATGTACAGTGGCTCACCGATATATATAATAGATGGAAATGTACCTCTTTAATGCTGAAGATATATCTTGAGAAACTTCCCATTCATAGGAAGTTCAAGCACCTCACCATCTAAGTTTTCCAGTAAGAAGGTGTTGTTTCCTTTTGCTTCAGTTATTTTGAAAGGTCCAAACCACAAGGGATCAAACTTCCCATGTTTTCCTTTTTCCTCTCTCCTAAAATCCCATCTGAGTACAAAATATCTTGGCTGTAAGGATCTTTCCCTTGCCTTTTTTTTCAAAAATAACCTTCATATTTTCTTGATATTTAATCATATCCCAAGTTACATGTCCTCTGTTTTCTTGCAGTTCTACCAGTTGATTTATTCTCCTGGTAAGAGAATTGGGCTCCTCCTCAACACCCTGTAGAATTTTAGCCACCAGCATGGCTAGTTGGATAGGGAAAATTGCAGGCTTTCCATATACCAACTCAAACGGAGACTTTCTGGTTAACCTCTTGGTAGAAACTCTGTTGGTCCATAGAGAAAATTTCAGTTGTGAGTCCCAATTTTTCTTATTTTTCAAACTCCTCACCAGAGTTTTATTTGAATATTCATCTAGCCCATTTCCCTACATATAGTAGGTGGTGGAGTGTCCTACGATGATGTTTTAATTTTGGCATAAACTACGAAACTTGGTTGACTTAAGTACTTGAGCATTGTCAGTGATAATATTCCTTGAATAGAAAAATATAACAAGGATATTATCCTCCATAAAATTAATGACCACTTCATCGGTTGCATTTCTGGTTGGAATGGTCTTGACCCATTTTGTGAAATAATAAATGGCTGGAAGTATCCATTTGTGTTTACCGTTGGATGGTGGATGTATTTCACCTATGAAGTATAGCCCCCATTTCCTAAAGGGCTCCTTAAAAAAAAGGGATCAGGGGGAGGGGTGCTAACTTATTCTTCTCAATAAAAATCAGACTTTTTTCACAGGACCTAACATAAGCATGAACCTCACCAAAAAATTTGGCCTAGCAGAAACCTGCTTTGAGGGTATTGTGGGTTGTGGATCTCCAACTCTAATGTCCCCCACATACACCATTATGTTGGGTGTATAGCATGATTATCTTCTTTATGTATCACCATGTTGGATCCTTGTTCTTAATGATGTGGCAACACCGCCCATCGTTTAATCGTTATCGAGGGGCGGGGGGTCCAGGGGGCGATGATGATTTTATGAGGCCCCCCCCCTTAGCGGGGGGTTTCGGGGGCAGCGCCCCCAAAGCTAAAATAGATGTAAAATATTGTAATTTCGTAGTCAATCTAGGCCGTTCTTCAAGCGAATGATATGAAGGTAGAAGTTATGTTTAATGTAGAGATTTTTTCCCTAGAAGGAAACCCCTTGTTTTGTATGAGGGTATTGTATTGGGGCTGCCTATTGAGTGAATATTCTGAGCGAGAACCATAAAGGGGGACTATGTGAGAGAGTAGAGGATATTACAGTGGATCTGTTGTAGGTTGTGTCTTTTCATTTTGCTAGATAATAGAAAGGAAGGCTTGGCTGTTTCCGTGGACATAGCCCAAGTTGGGTGAACCACATATATTTGTGTCTCTCTTGTTTTATATGTTATTTATGTGTTTGTGTTTCCAAATATTTTATGTGTTCCATTTCTTGGTAATATACAATTTTCTAATAACTGGTATTAGAGCCAAAATAATATTTGGCTGATAAACTCACAGGAAATAAGGGTTCCTAGTTTAAGTGGGAGCAATGGCAGAAAATGACATGTTTAGGGTTGAGAAATTAAATGGAAAAAACTACCAGTTGTGGAAGATGCAGATGGAAGATTATATGTATCAGAAAGATCTGTACCCATCATTGAGCAGAAAAACAAAGAAGCCGTCGGGTATGATAGACGAAGAATGGGAGATTCTCGACAAAAAGGCACTCAGAACAATACGGCTGTGCCTGGCAGCATCGATAGCCTTCAATATTTCGAAGGAAACAACAACAAAGGGTTCAATGACAGAATTTTTGAAACTATATGAAAATCCCTCGACCTCAAATAAGGTATTTCTTATGAAACATTTATTTAATATGAATATGTCGGAAGGTGGATCTGTTGATGACCATTTAAATGAATTTAATACAGTCACCAGTCATTTAAGTTCTTTCGGTGTAAACTTTGATGATGAATTTCGGGCTTTGTTATTTCTGTGCTCATTACCAGAAATTTGGAATGGTTTAGTTATGGCCATTAGTAACTCTGTCTCTGGATCTAGTACTTTAAATTTTGATGATGTTATCGACGCCATCCTTACTGAGGAAATGCGACGAAAAATCTTCGGTGAGACATCGGGAAATTATTTGAGTGCAGAGACTAGTGGAATAAAAATGGAAAGAGGAAAGAGCTCGAGATATCACAATAAATAAAGGAAAGGCAGATCCAAGTCCAAATCAGGGATAGTGTGTTGGAAATGCGGGAAGAAATTACACCTAAAGAAAGAATGTAAGTCTCGGAAGGGAATAGAAGGAGACGCACATCAAGACAACAATCATTAAGAAAATGTGACAAGTGATGTGTTACAAGATCCTTTAATTCTTTCTTTAGAAAATGTAATTGATGCGTGGGTGGTAGATTTAGGGGCCTCATTCCATGCCACAGTTGATAAGAAACATTTTCATGACTATGTTCAAAGAGATTTTGGACATGTTTGTCTGGGTGATGATAAACCCATTAAAATCGTTGGAATGGGTAAATTTCTTATTAAAAAACATAATGGACCAATGGTTATTAAAGGAGGTAAGGCATGTTCTAGATCTGAAGAAAAATCTAATTTCAACAGGGAAATTAGGCGGTGAAGGTTTTGTGACAACTTTTTCAGATAAAACCTGGAAGGTCACTAAAGGAGACCTCGTAAGAGAAAAAGGAGAAGAGGTTGGTACATTGTATTTATGCAATAGTATTTATAATTGTGTTAATTCTTTAACATCCACAGGAGTAGATGCAACATTATGGAATTATACGCTCAGACACATGAGTGAGAAGGGGATGAATATTCTTCACTCAAGAAACTTGTTGCCAGGTTTGAAGAATATTGATTTGTATTTCTGTGAGAATTGGGTTTATGGAAAAAAAAAGAGAGTTCAATTTATTAGAGCTGGGAAAGAAAAGAAGAGCGAAAAATTAGAGCTTGTGCATACAAATGTATGGGGACCTGCTCAGGTATCATCTCTCGATGGCTCTCATTATTATGCTAATTTTATTGATGATGCAACTAGAAAAACTTGGATTTATTGTATTCAAAATAAATAGGATGTATTTGATACTTTCAATAAATGGAAAGCTTTGGTTGAGATTGAGACATGAAATAAGTTGATGTTTCTCAGATCATACAATGGAGGTGAACATTGCAACAAATAGTTTGATAGGCACTATTTAGAGCATGAAATTCACAAAGAGAAGACAGTTCCAGGAACACCACAGGAAAATGGTGTGTCAGAAAGGATGAATAGGACACTCATGGAGTGTGCAAGGTGCATGAGATTGCATGTAGGATTGCCTTTACAATTTTGGGCAGATGTTGTAGATACTGATGTTTATCTAATAAATAGAGGGCCTTCAAGTTCCTTGGATGGTGGTATTCTAGAGGAGGCATGGACAGGTAAAATGAAAAACTACTCCTTTTTAAAGCCTTTTGGTTGTGAGGCCTTTGTCCATATTTATAAAGAAAATAGAACCAAGCTTGAGGAAAAATCAAATAAATGTACCTTTATTGGATATGGTGTTAATGATTTTGGTTATCGCTTATATGATTATGAAAATCATGAAATCATTAGGAGCAGGGATGTAATATTCAATGAAAATGTCTTGTATAAGGAATAGTTGCAGGAAAATAAACATGAAAAATAAAACAAAGAATACACAGTTCTTGATGAGATCAGAGAAAAAGTAAAGGTGCCTGAAAATAATAATAATCAACAGCCACAACAACAACAACAACAATCACCACAAACACCAGAAAGTGGTGTCAGAAGATCTATGAGGATAAGTGCACCCCTTGAACGATATTCTCCTTCAGTACATTATGTATTGTTGTTTGATTCTGGTGAACCCAAACGTTATGAAGAAGCAATGCAGGTAGAAACCAAGAAGAAGTGGGAGCTATCCATGAAAGAAAAGATGGACTCCTTAATACATAACTAGACTTGGGACTTAGTCAGATTGCCTGCAGGTAAAAAAAATTTGCAGAATAAATGGGTTTACAGGTTGAAGGAATAAGATGGAGGAAAAAAAAGGTACAAATCTAGACTTTTGGTGAAGGGGTTTTCACAGAAGAAAGGCATTGACTTTGATGAAATATTTTTTCCTGTTGTTAAAATGACTTCAATCATAACAATTTTAAGTCTTGTAGAAGCAAAATATTTGCATCTTGAATAGTTAGATGTAAATACAACCTTTCTCCATGGAGATTTGGAGGAAGAGATCCATATGCAACAACCATAAGGATATGAGTTCAAAGGGAAAGAAAAATTAGTGTGTAGGTTGAAGAAGAGCTTGTATGGCTTAAAACAGGCTCCGAGGCTGTGGTACCTAAAATTTGACAGGTTTATGTCTAAACAAGGTTATACCAGATGTCACTTTGATCATTGTGTTTATCTAAAAAATAAAAATGATGGAAACTATATTATATTTTTATTGTATTTATTATCACTAAGTTGGTACAGATGGGCTGCTTCACCAGACAACCTAGAGTGACTATTTCAAACCAACTTCTGATTGAAAATTAGCCTTTTCAGCCCGAGAGGGATCTCTCAAAAGTAACTATGATTTGTTCAAATATGTTCCAATAAGATGGCTAACTCTGTAATAGTGTCTTGAATGTGTTTGTTTTCAGATGAAAAATGTATAGGATTTTCTACCACTGGGCTTATGGAGTCAGTGTTAGGAAATTCAATGACAATGGTTCTCCTTTTGGAAGCTAAGGCATGTAAATGTTTCAATGAAAGGACAACACACACACAGATATACAATATCTTAATGTTTAAAGGAAGTCAGAGCATGATTTACATGAATTCTGAGTAATTAAACATCAAGATACTAAAATTAAAATAATAAGAAACATAGGATAAATGCTCATGAAACACCAAATGAATCTCAGGTGAAGAATAAAAACACAAACACTGTATATTACTGATCATAAAAACTTTACAATAGCAGTAGTGTAGAATAAAATTCTCCAACCCTCTATTCTTCGAAGTTCTGCCTATTAATAGGCTTTAGTCACTAACATTGGATCTTCCCACATGGCTAGATCATTGAACTACTTGTGTTGACACCTATCTTAATAAGAAACTAGATACCAGGGAATGAAAAAGACACCTAATGATTTATCATTTAGAGACCTATTATGACTCTTCATCTCATTTATTACACCTACTAACTGGAAAGACATGCTATTTACATTGAAGATGGTTATGTGCTTAAGTGGAACTAACCATGATTAAGACTTTACTGCTTCCATTAAACTAGGAAAACAACCATCCTACTTTTAAGGAAAGTGGTGTCATGATATTTGCCGACGATATTTATGTTGATCTGGTGAAAGAGACAACTTTGTTGAAGACCAAAACTCTGCTGGAATGTTCCACAGATACTCTTTAAATTGTTCACGTGGCTGGATGACCTTCAATGAAACTTCACAACACCAAACTACTACCAAATGTTGTTCGCTGCAGAAACAGGGGAAAACAAGGAAATTTCATAGCGTGATTTTGTAGCAAATCCACTTCACCTATTTATTCCAATTGTTAGCCTTCTTTTCTGATTTGGAGATGTTTTTTGGACAAAATAGGCTAAATATAAACTTTCTCCCCTTTTGATTTCAACCAAAACTATGATTTTCAGCAAAAAGTCACCTATAGGGATTTCGTAGCGAAATCTGGGCTTCAAGCCTAAGATTCACTACAAAATTTTCTAATTGGCAGAAAACTCAAAATTTTCCATTTTCTTCAAAATTTTTACTTTTAGATTTGGAAATTCTGATTCCTTGGTGCTGCAAAATTGTCAAAAATGTGTTAGGTCTGCTCTTCAAGCTTTGGGAACTTCATCTTTAGCAGTAGGAGGCCGAATATCTTCAAGTTCATTTATCACTGTGATTTTAAGGCCTCTTTTCTTCAATTATGACTGTATCATCTCCATTTGATCCTCTAACTCTTTGACCTAGATTTTAAGCTTCTTCCTTTCAAATTGTAACCATAAGTTTCTGTTTCTGGTGTGTTTCATTACCCTTCTCAAAGGAAGTGTCCTTTTTAGAAAATTCTTGGAATTGGTTATAGTTGTGTAGGTAAATCCCCTCTGCGGCCAGAGGCGATCCCTGTAGCCCTAGGGTGGGTTTAGCAACAAGAGGACATGCTAATGCATCGATTGCTAGTTAATGAATGAAACTGAGTCGGGATAGATGTCCTACCTTTGTTCCAACATAGTTTTCGTAGCTGTGGCAACAGTCTCTTGATCTTCGTCTGGACGTGTCGCGGTCCTTCAGCGATGGTACTCAGGTGCCTACACAAGGATCAGAGAACAATAACAGCATACGAAATAATACTTGCATTCATAACTATCTAATTGGTCAAGGAGAATTAAATGTATTACACAAGATTAATCATATCAAACACAAAACGAGAACCAAAACATTAGTCATGTATTAATAAGAAGAGAGAAAGAGTTTACAACCAAAAGAGCCTTGACGTTGCAACCTCCTTTAGTGGGTCCAATCGAAATGTGCCTCGAGAATTCGTTGGGGAACTGGACTTGGCGGGGCAACAAGCCTAGAATCTCTCTCGACAATAGGTCTCTCTCTGCTCTATCTCACACCAGCTATATCAAACTACTCAGCTATTCAACTATTTCAGCTATGCTACAAAATTTTTAGCTAGCTGCATCTATGTGAGAGAGATGTATTTATGGGAGAACAGGAGGAGGTTGGGATCCCTCAAATGGTGGAAGGGAGGGCTTATCCTTTTGGAGGTTTCTTAAATATAGGAAACAAGAAACCAAAGGAAGATATTCCATGTTATTTAGTTGAACAAATCATGCTGAATCCGCTCACGAAGTAGTTGGAAATGGAAACTTCACTTATATTTTAAAAAACTTTCCAAAAATAGCTCGGCGTGGGCATTCCACTGAGATAGAGCACCAATGGGCGCGGGGCCCAGTGTTAATTTCTCTATGGGTGTGAGGCCATAAGTGCCTGCCAGCGCTGACCCAAAATCATGTGCTTTTGAGAGTCTGCTTCAGGAATAGTCAACGGAGGAAATGTTCTTCTCATGGAAAGGGATGCAATGACACTTTTTGCAAGGCATGACACTACATAGAAGTCACATAAATGGTCCTCCAATGTGCGGGATGGGGATTGCAGGGACGGTGACAAAATTCTGTGTAATAGATGCCCCCTAAATCACGAGGTCTGAGAGAGAGGGAGGAGTGAAATGATTTACGCGAACATGTTCGAACCAAACACCGCCATCAAAAGACCTGCAAGTACAAAAATGACTGATATATCTGATACATGAACATGCGGTATGGGCGCAACCATCCATAACAGAGTACATATAAAATTGAGATCCGAGGTATGGATGCAACCATCCAGCAATAAGGATCAATAAATAGACTAAGGTATGGTCGCAGCCATCCAATCAAAAGAGTCATGCATATAGTCATGATAAACCAAAATATCTCGCAGCCTAGATCTTATCAAACAAAACCCAGGGTCTTGTGCTCCATCTTGACCTGAACAAGTACAAATTAAATCATGCGTATGTGTGAGCTGAAGTCGGACATGCAAAAAAATCACCTGAATACCAGCTAATGATGTAAGCTATTAAAAAGCACGAGAGAAACCACCAATAATGACAATGGCTCTCAAGTTACAACAAGTACAATCCACGGAATGTGAACAGTGATCTGGCATCGAACACCCACATAATCACTCAATAGAAAGCCAATGATGAGGGCCTATCGTCGAATGCGAAGAACTTTCCATTGAGGCATGCAAGCTCCAAGGTATCAGAAGGGGGTCTCTAGATCAGCTTCTTGGACAATGAGTTGAAGTCAATAGGAAGTGACCTGGTCGAAGGAAGGCCATAATTTTTACCACATCATCGACACAAGACAAAGGAATAAGATGATAGTGAATCAAGACCAGACAGAGGATCAGAGGGAGGGTGAAAAATGAAAACGTAAACTTCTCTTGAACATGTCAGCGAAACGATTCCGTATTTGGCAGTATCCAACATCAAGGGATCCGAGGTCATGATGACGTGGAAAAGAGAAGATGAGAGGTCAAAACAGATTACCCAAACCCATGGAGATAAAAGTTATGAAATGAGATGTCCCCAACCCAACATGAATGCAAATGAGTGTCATGTTCAAGAGCGACATATTGCTGACACGACTAATAATTGGTTCCATTTTCCGCCACCATTGTTGGCGAGTACCCCAATTATTTTTGGAAATAAGTTTGAAGGGGATAACATGTGTTTTTCATGTAAGTTTTTCCTTCGGACAAATCCATCCTAGTACATTTTATGAGCCCTACGAAGGAGGAACTCGGTTACATCATGGTGACAATTTCTGATGTCATCGAGCTTTTTACGAGTCTAACAAAGGAAGAAATCGACATATTTTTATGTTTAGAGAGTTTGAAAAGAAGCGAAAAAGAAAACTCCAACATGTCCCTTTTCGTAGGTAGTCTCACAGATCCAAAAAGGTAGAAAACTATGTCTGAGATAACCTCTTAGTCGTGATAGGCTAAGTATTCATTTTGTGTAAATAATCTATCCCAGCCTGAAAAAGGGGTAAACGTATACTAGGTAGATATAGTTTCAAAACCTTTTAACGAGTTCAAAATGACAAGAGTCTCAACAATATTTTCAATTTTTGAGAGTCAGAAAAGAGCTAAAAGATGACTCCAAGAGTGACTTTTTTTGTGTTTTGACCGAGCCTGAAAAAGTATAAAATACAACTCGTCACTTCATTGTTGTTGCGTTGAGGACATGTCGCTGCACAAGAAACGCACGTAAAACCTATTTTTCGAAATAAAATAGAAAAACAATCGAAAAATATGTTTTAAAACTTAATTAGGGTTCTGAAAAGTTTATAAATGCCAAAAATGGTAAAAAATAAATTACTTTTCACTTTTACCTCTTGTGAGCACATTGGTTACCCTTTTTCATTGTGATTTTGTGGAGCTAACAATGGGCAATCTGGAAGGCCAATCGCGAATCCGTTTGTTCCAGGTAAGAAATTCGTCTGTTCATGCCAACCGGACTTTAATCCAAATGAGGGCGCGCTAATTGGCGCGACTGTGTTTAAAATAGTCGCGCCAACCGCGACGACCATTTAAGCTTGTGAATTCAAACAATGAGCCCAATTTTACCATTTCAAAAGAATTGTATTTGACTAATGACAACCATATGGATGTTTTTTCAGGTGTGAAAGAACAAAATGGTGGTCGAATGGAAATAACGAGAACATAGTGAAGAAGATGAGGAAGCCACGGGCAGTGTGAGATGCATGGAAGTTCTCAGGGACTACGGCCTCATGAAATTCTTCATGGCACCATGTATCAGAGCTCAACCAGAGCTATTGTAGTACTTGATTAGTGTCTGGGACATTGATCAGGAAGGATTCATTATTCATGTTCAGGAACTCGAGATTGAAGTCTCAGATGTCTACTTCATAACCGAATTGTCGTGGAGGGGGGCAATACCAATCTTGACAGGTACTCGGCCCACAATGGAAAACATGAGTATGGTTATTGACAGAGTGTTTCGAGGAGCACAGAAAGGATCCAAAAGTGGGAAGGTGGATATCCAAACTATTCCTGATCTGGCACTTAGAGTAGTGCTACACACCATTACGCAGGCTACTGGAGTTCAGGCTCCACATGAGGCCACAAAAACATAGTTACTTCTTGCGGTGGATTGCATGGCACCAACACTCTACAACTGGGTAGAGGCAGTAAAAATCAACATAAAATTCCATGTTAGGTCCCTATATTAATAGTTTAGTCCCTTATTATGTTAGTGTAGCCCCCCTTATTGTTATTGTTGTACCCCTGTAACCCCAATATTGTTATTATTGTGCCCCTAAATTATTATTGTTAGGTCGGCTAGGATTACATTGTGGCCCCATGGACTCCTATATATAGAAGGAGGCTTTGGTCATTTGTATCATTAAAGAATTTTTCATTTATGTAATATATTGGAGGTTTCCCCCTCAAAGTGGCTTATTTCTAAGGCGTTGATATCTCTTTTCTTCTATTTTTGGAGCTGGTTTCACAACATTTGGTATCAGAGCTTTAAATTCTAGGGTTTTGCTGCTCTAAACAGGTTAGCGTGGAATTTTCGCTATAAATTTTTTTCTACGAAGGTTCAAAATCCAATATTTTTAGGGCGCGAAGCCGAAATCCTGAGGAAACTTGTCACAAAATTTCAGTGCTTGGTTCGCAATATTTTCAGAGATATGATCTGTGGAAGGTAGTGATTTTTCAGGCTCCCGAATTTTATCTCAAAGAGGTGATCATGGGAAAAGATTCATAACTCTCTCTCTGAGCATCGGATTGGAGTGCCGTAAAAATTGGTCGCAAGTATACGGACTTTGGTTTCTTTGCTATCAATTTCAGAGCCGAAGGACAAAACAGTGACATGTGGCAAGTCGTACAAATTCTCTCTACTGAACCAGTCCATAATTAGGTCATTGTGGGAGATTGGACATAACTTTGCCTTGGAGAATCCAAATCAGGTCAAACATGTGGCATTCGAAAGAGAATTCAGAGGGCTACCTCAGTGCCAAATTTTAGATATTGAAGAGCCACAATCACAAAGATTATCCAATTTAAATATCGAGCTCCTCAAAAGCAAGAAAAAGGTGTGTATTTTTTTCCGAATTGCATAAGTCTTGTTTGAAGAATCAATTTGAATTGATTCCAAGGGCATATTGTAGAATAGATATCAGTATTGGGTTCTAAAAAATGCCCCGTAAAAATAATTCAAAACCCATTAAGCCTTCAGAAGGCTCTACTATGACTCATGAAGATGAAGAATTGCAACATGATCTATCAAAATTACAAGAGCAAGTGCACCAAAATTCGCTCTCGCAAAGAGCAACCAAAAATGAAATGGAAGTTTTGAAGAAAGGCGTGGAAGCGAAGATGGATGGTTTGAAGAATAATATGGATGGTTTGAAGAAAGGCGTGGAATCTAAGATAGATGGAATGGAAGCTGGCATGGAATCTAAGATGGATGACATGGAAGCTAAGATCGATGAAAAAATGAAAGACAACATGGAAAACATGAAGAATGATCTAAAAGCAGACATGGAAGGTTTGACAAAGTTGATACAAGAAATATTTCCTAATGGTGAAAAGATAGTAGAGGAAACTCATGATGAGAACAAAATAAATGTTAATCGTGATTTCATAAACTCTAATGTTGGCAGGAAGAACCACCATATTCCAAAAATGGATATGAGGAAGTTTGATGGAAAGAATCCTGTAACATGGATACTACAGATGGAGCAATATTTTGATCTCCATAATGTACAAAACACACAAAAGGTACGCATTGCAACTTTACATTTAGAACAAAATACATTTGTATGGTATCGATGGCTTTGCTCCCGTAAAAAAATTGTCATTTGGTCAATTTTTACGGAGGAAATGATAGCACATTATGAGGATACAAAGAGCAACACCTTCTTTAGCCAATTGATAAATCTCAAACAAAAGGGTTTAGTGGGGCAGCACATTGAGGACTTCCAAAATTGAATATAAGGGTAACTGATATTCCAGAGGAACACAGGATTGATCTCTTCATAGGCACTTTAAAGGATAACATCCAACATGAAGTTCGAGTTTTGGAACCTGATTCATTGGAGAAGGCATTCAGGTTGGCAAGAAAAGTTGAATGTAAAATTATGGCGACAAGGAAGCCTACCACTCAATTCTATAAAGAAGGAAGTGTTGCTACGCCTAGATTTCCACAACCTACAAGGTTGACACTACAACAATTGGAAGAAAAAAGAGCAAAAGGGCTTTGCTATAGTTGTGATAGCAAATACACTAAAGGTCATAAGTGTGCTGAGAAGAAATTATTTTACATAGATTGTGAAGAGGAAGAAGAAAATGAACAAGAAGAGGATATACACCGGGAACCAACCCTAGAAGAGGAAGAAATGAATCCGACCATATCGTGTAATGCACTAGCATGAATTACCACTCCTCAAACTCTCAAGATAGAAGGAAAAATCAAGAAGAAAAAGGTAATAGTGTTGATTGATTCAGGTAGCACCCATAATTTTATTCATTGTAAGGTAGCCAAGGAATTAAATTGTTTCCTATACCTAGCACTAGAATGTCAAGTGATGATTGCAAATGGAGGAACTATAAATTGCTCTGGAAAATGCCATAATATCAAGCTAACCATGGGGGAATATGTATTGACTAGTCCAATGCTTTCCATTCCTATGGGAGGTGCTGATGTTGTACTAGGAGTACAGTGGTTACAATCTTTGGGGACGGTAGCTTTTCATTTTCAAGAAATTTTCTTGAAATTTTTTTCAGAAGGAAAGGAAGTCGAATTACGGGGTATTGAAGGGAAGCCGGGAAGGATAATAAGCTCTAATGTCATGACAAAGCTTCTAAAGAAAGAACAACGGGGCGTAATTGCACAATTATGCTCACTAGACGTTCCGACATCAAAATCATCTATTTCGGCAGATCTCCAACAAGTCTTGGACAATCATTCCAAGGTGTTTGAAACTCCCAAAGGACTCCCACCTATTCGTGATCATGATCATGCTATTCATTTGATTCCAGGAAGTGTTCCTCCAAACATCAGGCCTTATAGATATCCTTATATCCAAAAGAGAAAAATTGAACGTATGATTGCTGAAATGTTAGAGGCGGGTATAATTCAACCTAGTCAAAGTTCTTTCTCTGATCCCGTAGTATTGGTACACAAGAAGGATGGATCATGGCGCATGTCTCTGGATTATAGGGAGCTCAATAAGCTCACCATTAAAGATAAATTTCCCATTCCTGTGATTGATGAATTATTGGATGAATTACATGGAGCAATTTATTTTACCAAGTTGGATCTTCGTTCGGGATATCATCAAATTAGAATGAAGACTGAAGATATTCCAAAAACAGCATTTCGAACTCATGAGGGTCATTATGAATTTTTGGTCATGCCATTTGGCCTTACCAATGCACCTTCTACATTTCAAGGGTTGATGAATTCCATTTTCAAACCCTTCCTTAGAAAATTTGTGCTAGTATTTTTTGATGATATACTAATCTACAGTAGGTCTTGGAAGGATCATGTTCAACATGTTGACAGGGTGCTCAAACTATTGCAGGAGAAACAATTATATGCAAAAACATCCAAATGTTTCTTTGGAGTACAAGAGGTGGAATATCTGGGTCATATTGTATCTCATGAGGGTGTTAAGGTAGACCCTAAAAAAATTAAAGCCATTAGGGAATGGAAAGTCCCCACAACCATAAAGCAGTTGCGCGGATTTCTCGGGTTTTCAGGGTATTATCGCAAGTTTGTTAAGAATTATGGGAGAATAGTAGCACCTCTAACAACACTATTGAAGAAATATGCATTTTCATGGACTCATGAAGCAACTAAGGCCTTTGAACATCTTAAAGAGGCAATGTGCCTAGCACCAGTCTTAGCTACGCCAGACTTCACAAAAACCTTTATTTTGGAATGTGATGCTTCAGGAAATGGAATTGGTGCTGTTTTAATGCAAGAAGGAAGACCCATTGCTTTTGAAAGTCGTTCAATCAAAGGAAAGTATTTACAAAACGCTATTTATGAGAAGGAAATGTTGGCAATACTACATGCACTAAAGAAATGGAGACCTTACCTAATGGGAATACACTTCAAGGTAAAAACTGATCATGATAGTCTTAAACACTTTTTGGAACAAAAACTATCTTCAGAAGAGCAGCAAAAATGGGTCACAAAGATGTTGGGTTATGACTCTGAAATTGTCTACAAAAAAGGGAAGCTAAATGTTGTTGCAGATGCACTCTCAAGAAAGGATGAAGAGGTGGAATCATTGTTTTGTGCCATTGAAATTATCCAACCAGATTGGATAACCGAAGCAAGAGATGAATGGAAGAAGGACGAAGAATAGTGGACTCTCATTCAAAATCCGCAGCAAGATCCTAGTACATCTAATACATTTAGTTGGGAAAATGATTCCTTATGGTACAAATATCACTTATATATTTGCAAGAATTCCAAAATAAAACAAAAGATTCTTTTGGAATTGCACACTTCTCCTTTAGGAGGACACTCGAGATTTTTAAAAACTTACCACAGGGTGAAGAAAGAATTTTTTTGGGATGGCCTTAAATATGATATTCAAAAGTTTGTGGCAGAATGTTTGGTTTGCCAACAAAATAAAGTTGAGACAATTAAGACCCCGTGTCTTCTACAACCTTTATCCATTCCAAGTCAACGTTGGGAGGAGATTTCAATGGATTTTATCACAGGTTTACCTAAGTCTGAAGGAAAGAGCGTCATCATGGTGGTAGTTAATAGTGTAGTCCCTTATTATGTTAGTGTAGCCCCCATTATTGTTATTGTTGTACCTTGTAACCCCAATATTGTTATTATTGTGCCCTTAAATTATTATTGTTAGGTCGATTAGGATTACATTGTGGCCCCACTAGGATTACATTATGGCCCCATGGACTCCTATATATAGAAGGAGGTTTTGGTCATTTGTATCATCAAAGAATTGTTTATTTATGTAATGTATTGGAGGTTTCCCCCTCGAAGTGGCTTATTTATAAGGCATTGATATCTCTTTTCTTCTATTTTTGGAGTTGGTTTCACAACACGCTAGTTGAAAAAATGAAAGAATGGTAAGTTGAAGCAGTTTGGCTACAGGTCCATCTTGGTACCTTTCATTTGGAACGGTTACCAATTTTCCAACGTTAGGAAGTGATAGTTCCAACACCACTAGCCCAGGAGCCACAGATAGTCTGTTGGGCGGCTTTGATGCCAATATCAGGGGACAGTCAACATATGTATTGGAAACCAGAGTTCTTTGAGTGGCTTCGCCGATAGCTGATCGTCGTGGAGGACTGGCCCTATTTTGGCATGGACTTCACCGGTGATGCTGATCTCCCACTCCTAGCAGGAGAGGATTGGGATGAAGCATTGGGTAAAAATCATTTTTTTATTTTAATGAGTATTTATGATTTTTTTGTTATGCATGTCCTAACATTAATCCATGTAATTGTAGATGTTGGCCTAGAAAGACCTGCAGGCATGTCGCCAATAGCACAGACTATGTTGATCAACGGTTGTCATTGATGTCAACCCAAGCAGCACCAGGGGCTAACCCAATATTGCATGGGAATTTTGACTTACCAAATTAATATATTCTGGGTCAATAATGATTTTTATGGTTTCTACTTGTCGGGATGTTTCCGTTGATATATGGCACGCCATCTAATTCTTCACGGTTTGAGAGATATTCATGTTTGAAGTTTGTACCCCCAGTTAGTGGGCTAAAACCCCATGGGGTTGGGGCATGGGTCATTGAAAAGTCATAATTAATATTTTTTAAGCTCCTAAGATCCCTCCCACGTTCACTTGTTGAAGCCCCTCTCAAATTAAGCATTCATATAAATTGTGATCTTGATTTCCTCCTTATGCATGGGATTTGGCCATCTGAAACAGGTCATCGTGGCATTTTCGCTCTAACTTTGTTTCTACGAAGGCTCAGAAGCTGAAATTTTTAGGAGGCGAAGCCAAAATCCTGAGGAAGTTGCAGTAAAAATTTCAGATCAAGTTGCGCAATATTTTTGGAGATACGATCTGTGGAAGTAAGGGTTTTTGCAGGCTCCTGAAATTCATCTCAAAGAAGTGACCTTGGTAAAATAATCATAACTCTCTCTCTGAGTATCAGATTGGAATTCCGTAAAAAGTGGCAGATAGTGCAAAGTATTCAATTTTCACTCTATCAATTTTAGAGGAAAATGAAGAAAAATGACACGTTGCATTCCGTACAAGTGCACTCTGCTGAAACAGTCCATAATTAGGGCAATGTGAGAAATTGGGTATAAATCTCTCTTGAAGAATCCAAATTGGGTCAGACCTATGGCATTGGAAAGAAGACTCAGAGGATTACTATAGGACCGAAAATCAGATATTGAGGATCTGAAATAACAGAGATACACCAGATTCAATATCGAGCTCCTAGAAGGAAAGAAAAAGTGAGATCATGTGTTTTCAAGGATTGCAAAGGACCATAATTTCTACAGAAAAAAAGAAAAACAAGGTGCAACAGAGGGTAGCATGACAAGAGCAGAAACCAAGGTGCATAACAGCAACAAGAAGTTCATCATATGAAGTCTTCAAGTGGGCAACACTGCATACAATCATTGTAAAGGTATCATTGTATTTAGTCATTGTAAATACATTATTGTACAAATTGTACTAGTGTCTATCTGCCAAGGGTTGAAGAGGCAGTGTTGGGAGGTCTAGGATCATCATTAGGTGTTTGTGTCAAAGTTGGGGTTATGGTATAGTATATCTTTTTCTTCCACATCATTCTATATCATTGTAAAGTGGACCATTTTCCCTAGTACGGGAGTCCATTCTTCTTTTATTCTTCTATAGGGTGGTAGGGTGGTGCTAGGGTGAGTTGTAGCTCATTGGGTGTTGGGGCATCCATTCAGTGACTACTGAAGAATCTCGGGTGTTGGAGCGTCCATCCAGTGGGATCTGGAGAAGAATGCTTTTCTAGATTCTAGGAAGTTGGAGCTTTATTTTCAATTGGAGTTGAAAAGAATTATTAGAAAAGCATTAGGTGTTTTTGTCCCGGAATGGGTTTCCACCTTAAAAACTGTGTGCATTTGTGTTCCTCTTGTTTGCTGCTATCATTGTACAAACACTGATAATAATTGAAGATTAACTAATGCTCTAATTGAAAGAAATACTGATTCACCCCCCCCTCTCAGTATTTTCAACAATTGGTATCGAGCTGGTTCCTTGATAAGTTTGCCTCTGGAAGGAAGTCATAGTAAACCAGAATGGTGTACACTCTGACACTCTATTCAATGAAATAATTATGCACTTTGGAAAGGAAGAATGGAGATACATCTCTTGGCGCAAGGTTCACATTAATTCACAGATTTGTTCAAAATGGATTTACATCAGCTGGGGAATGAACAAGGTAGAAGAATTTGGCAAATGATGCAAAGAAAAGAATATTATTATCAGTGGACTTATTGAATTTTCTTATCATAAGGTGTTGGGTTGTAAAACTGCCAAAAATGTATGGGACAAGCTTGAGAATATATATGCAGGTGACTCAAATGTCAAAGAAGAAAAGCTTCAAATCTATAGAGCAAAATTTGAGCAACTCAGAATGAAAGAAGATTGCAACATTGTTGCATACTTCCAATACGTTGATGAAATAACCAATACTCTGGAAGGATTGGGAGAGCTAGTTGATGAGAATACTATTATACGGAAGATTCTTAGAACGTTACCAGGGAGATTCAACCCAAAGGTATCAGTCTTAGAATAGAGTGAAAATCTCGACAAACTTAGCAAAGAGGAATTACATGGAGTTCTCATAGCATATGAAATGAGACTTGATGAAGAAGAGGGTACTTCGCATTTAGAAATTTCATTCCTTGCATCTAAGAAAACCAATAAGGATTAAAAACCTTCAATTGAAAAGACATGCACCTACAAGTGTGAAGAAAAGTGAGATGATGAAGAAGGTCTTTCAGATGAAGAATATGCTTACTTCACGAGAAAAATACAAATTGGTAAGGGACAATCAAAAGGTAAACTTCCATTGATATGTTTCAGCTATAATGAGGTTGGGAATTTTGCAGCAAAATGTCCAAACAAAAGTAATGGCAACTCAAAAGGAAAGAAAGGCTTTAAAGAATTCAGCAAACGGATCCAAAGGAACTTTCTCTAAGAAGATAGCTCATCACATCCGATGAGAAATGATGATAGTGAAGAAGAAGAAGCCAATGAGAGAGTATTGTTTATGGCCAAGCACAATAAACCCAAGCACAATAAACGAAGGTATCAAACAACGAAGAAGAAGGATGGACCATAGACGAATTTTATGAGGAAGCAATCAAGCTTATAAAAGATCTCAAGGCAGAGAAGATCTATTCCAAAACTCTTGAAGAACAAGTTCAAGGTCTCAAAATTGAAGTTGAAGAACACAAATGCATTAAAGAGTCACTTCAAAAGAAGTTGGAAGAAAGCAACCAAGAAAGGTGTAGTGCCCCACTTTGGTTGATGAACACTGATCCTTCATACTCTATTCTTTGAGGACCTCAGGTTGAGGATCTAGACACATGACTCTAATATTAGTGGATTTGATGGTTATGTACGTTCTTTATTGATACTGTGATGATGACATCATTGATGGATATGTATGTTCTCTATTGATATCATGATGATGATAGATTTTATGGATAGATATGTTTTCTATTGATGTTACGATGATGATGCCTTTGATGAATATGTCATCACTTCCATGGTTTGAAACTTCGGGACGAAGTTTAATTTAATGGGGGGGTGTATGGTGCCCCACTCTAGATTTATGACCTTGATATGACATTAACAAGGATTTAGCCTTAAGGCTCACACATTATTATTTGAGGACCTCAGGTGGAGGATACTGACACTTCACTCTACTAGTAGTGGATGTGTTTATATTTCCTAGTTTGCAAGTTAGGATGATGGTGGCTCCTCGATGACATGTATTGATGTTATGATGATGATAGTTGTGATGGATGTGTCTACTTACATTATTTCTGGGTCACGATAAACAATGATGTGGATGACTATGTCATGTTGATGATTTTGTTATGAAAATGACTAACACTAAGAAACTTGGTTACTGATGATTATTGAGTATTACAGGAAACCTCCAGAGGCACTTGCATATGATGAGTTGACAACATCTGGTTTGATAGAAATTAATATTTTTTTATTTGAACTTCTAAGTTCAGTTTGAAACTTGTTATATATATATATACTCTAATGATATGTCATTGGTTGCAGGAACATGTTAGTTGCTTGGCCGAATGACTCACATATGGGTGATGGGGTTGTACAATTGGATGGAACAACATGGGAGGGGTGGAACAGTGTCCCTGATCTCACCCGCTAGCCTCCTGCCATGACTTAGGTTGGAAAGGTTGAAGTACCTTCGCCTTGAAGATCACGATGTCGTGAGGGCAGGTCCCAAATTTGGTTCGCTCACGAGGATTTTCTGGGGGGTGCGCATCAAGGCGGATTCCTTGATCCCCAACACCATGAGTCTCACTATAGCAGAAAACATATGAGATGATAGGGGTCTCTGGCGTTGCACATATAATTTCCCCTCGTAACCACTGGATGCTTGAAGGGAAAGTAGTGTGGCACCCTTGGAATTTCAAGAGAAATTCTTGAAGGGCACGACCGACTTGGCACCCTTGGCATCAAAAATAAATTCTTAGGCATGGCACCCTTGGAACTTCGAATGGAAGTTCTTGAAGGGCATGACCAACTTGACACCCTCGACATCATTAAAGAAACTATTAAATATAATCAATATATGAAAATCCAACTAATTCATATCCAATGACATATGAGGTTAGAACCAAAGGAATTAAATCAAGAATAAAACTTAGGGTAAGGGAGGAATAGGAAAAGATAAAATATTTTACCATGATAACTCTACCCTTTCCTTGTTAAACAAAATATTAAGTGGATAAGGTACATAAGTAACTTAATTAGGCAAAAAGGGGGAAAGAGGGACATAGAGTTAAGTATAAAGATTTATTACAAACTTCATTAAGAGAAGAGGGTGGTGAATTAAAATAAGATTAATAATTTAAAATTTGAGAAAATTAGAGAACTTCCATGTGGCAAGAGCTAACATAAGAATATTTATCATAAAGGAAAATTGAGGTAGTTTGGGGGACCAAATCTGAGAATTATCAATTAAATTCAGTAATAAACACAATTTAAGGAGTAAAAAGGGGGAATCAAGAGACAACTAGGAGAAGAAATAGGAAGCCTTGTTAGGTTGAGGGAAATACTATTTTTATATGAATAAGTAAGTAAATCATCTTGGGAGAGTCTTTATGAGAGGGTGACACATGGGTGGGTGAATAATCAAATTTTGGGTAAAAATAAATAAATTATTTATGCATGAACTTCCAAGTTTCTCCTATGAAGCCTTCTATAAAAGAAAGGGAAATGGAAGGGAAAAGGGGGGCTTTTTGTTTACCCTATGGTTGGATGGAGGAGATGATGTCATTTTGAGTGATTACGAGCCATAGTGAGTTTGGTGGGATAGATTATTATAGAGAGGGGACTCTTGAGCCAAGATGGGCTTACCTCTATCAGCTAGCATATTTCGTCGTTGTACAACCCCATTGCAGCTCGGGGGTCCGCGAGGAAGGAGAGTACCCAAGAAGTAGGCTGGGAGGTCAACCAGTGGGTCATTACATTTGGTTTAAGCACGATAACCTTCAGGCTTGGAGGTAGACAACAACAAGGGAGCTCAAGCAGCGACAAGTCAAGTTTAGTTCTCGTCCAATGGTGAATGGTACATGTGTTAGTTAGATTGTTTTTTTATTATGATGATTTCATTGTGCCTATAATCAAGTTAAAAATATATATGTGATAAGAAGTTAAATTGATGGACTTGATATTCGTGATTTAATTTTGCTGAGTTTCAGAACTTGTATGATTATGGTTTAAAATTCCTGTTATTGTTTAAAAACTAAAAATAAAAAAAATTAAAGCCTAGCACTCATCTAGTAAATCATAGGGTCAGTTTCCTACACTTGGTATCAAAGCAAAGGTTCAACCTCTAGGACCTATAGGCCCATAAAGTATTAAGGTTTTCTTGTATTTTTTTTAGCCATGGGTTTTGTAGTCTTTGTGGACTTAAAAACCTTCGTGATTATGTTTTGTTTTATGACAAAATCTAACTCTGTTATACCGTTATGACTCCATCCATAACCATCACTAGCACCATCATGAAATTCATTTACCATTGAAGGAAAAAAAAAAAAAATTTATTGTTTTATGACAAAATCTAACTCTGTTATACCGTTATGACTCCATCCATAACCATCACTAGCACCATCATGAAATTCATTTACCATTGAAGGAAAAAAAAAAAAAATTTATTCCAGTGACTTAAATTGTTAGAGAATTAAAATTTATTTGACTCAAGCATAACTTTGATTAAAATGATTTTATGATTCCGTACCTCATGGAATAGTAAAATGGTCAACTCACTCAACTTCCCAAAAATGTATTCAGTAGCGTAAAAATCCAAAATATTATTCACTAGAGTAACAAGTTACCTTGGTTTCCAGACGAGTTTTGGAGAACCTCACGCATTTGAAAAACTAAAAGAGCTGATTATACATGATTTTATATCTCTGGAAAGTGTTCCCTTGTATTATGTGTCCCTCGTTGATTATAGGTGTATGTGTCCATAGCAGAGCCTAACAGAGTGTTGAAACGAAATATTTTGAAACTGTTGTCTCTATGAATAACCCAGATTTATATTACAAATTGATTTCTATTAAATGCAATGTTGCTGCACATTCTATTCTACTTCTCTTCTACTCATACCCTCTACTTCTCTTCTGCATATAAAGATGAAACAACACTGTAAGCTTACAAACTATATATCAAAATAACATACCCACAACAGGCAAATGCATATTCATGGTAGATGAGTGAAAGGCAAGAGAAACTGTAGCCCAGTTGCTGTCTATGTATATACAAGTCTATTATAATAATAATCCTCTGAGATGCTGCAATGGTAATATATGATAAAAAGAAGGAATGTATTCATAAACCCAGCACTTCAATTCTCATTGAAATTTAGAAATACAACTATGAAAATTTAAAAACAACAATATAAAATTTACTAAATAATGGATGAGCATATAAATCATGGTGAAGGCCACCATAACTCGTTAGATCAGAAGGCTGATATCGATACTAGAATTGGTCGTTGAGACATGCGAGCCCCGACAATCTCATTGGCCAAAATATCGATTTCCCCTTCCAGTCATATATCGATATATTCATTTTCCGATACATTACCATTATCAACCCGCTGCTATTAACTGCCACTGAATCAAATGGTGGAATGCTGCATTTTGCCAAACGGTTATTTTTACATCACACCATTCTTCTGCTTCATTCAACTTCCATATGCGAACACAGTCATTCCCTTTCTGCTCCAGTAGCACCACTTTCCCATTGTATTCCCCTAAATTTTCAGGACTAATCCTTCTGCATCCATGTGGCATTCCCTCTAGATTCAGATCAACACTCAGATCTAAGAGTTCAACATCCAGGAGAAATACGAGCCTGCAGTGTTGAGAAATACGAGCTACAGAAGAGAAAGAATGGAGCCATAAGTTGGGGAAACATCCAGGACTGAGTTGGAATCATTTGCAAGTTGGTAAACGTTTGGACTAGAGCTCGTAAAAGCACAAATTGGCGATCTCTCACTCAGAGAAACGAAAACAAGAAAAAAAAACCGGGAATTAAGGAATAAACGACATGTTTCGTAAGGAGGCATTGTTTACTAGCAGTCGTATATTTCCAGGTAAGATTCAATCCCAGAAATGTCATGATAACAATCTCGTTTTCCTCTCAAACTCAATTATGAACCAAATCACGAAACATATGCCAAAATGCTGGTTTTCAACAGGCAGAGAAGTCTGTGTAAACTCAGAGTTTAATCAGCGAATCTAGGGAAGAATTCGAATCCATTTTGTTCCCTAGTTGAACTCAACATTATTCAATTCGAGTTAGTTTTGACATTTAGCATCGAAATCAATAAATGGGGAAGTGTGGAAAAATTTAAAATCCTGTAATGGATATTTTGAAAACATTCTTAACTAATTTCGATGTACAGAGGGGTATCAAACCTAGAATTATCGAACCCAGGTGTATCAAATTCAAGAATTTCCTTATCAAACGAAGGGGCATCAAACTCAGGAAATTCGTGCTCAAGAACAGAGGCATTTCATGGTCAAAAGCAGAGAGGGTTTACAAGTTGCAAGGATCACAAAGGAAGCTAAAGGGTGTTAATTTTTTTTTTTTCACATCAGGGTTTTTCCAGAATCGGGGTATTCGATTCATTGGTAGGCTAACCCTTACCTTCCTTTGAATTAATTAAATTAAAATTTTGGAAATAATTTTTAACAGAGATTTCAGTTGATTTCAAAAACAGAGAATGTGAAATCCTTTGTGAAAACAGAGATGTCAAATTATTATTTAAAAAAAAAAAAACAGAGAGTGAAATCATTTCCAGAATCATTGGTGAAAATAGAGAATGTCAAATTGTTTTTACACAGAGATGTGAACTCATTTTCAAAAGATGTGAAATCATTTCTGGAGTTAGAGGATGTAAAAAAAAATAAAAAATACATTGATCATTGTGACATTTGGACGTCTATATCGACCTTTTAATTACATGGAAAGTAAGATAATTTGCACTTTTATCCTATTTGAATCTTGGGAAAATTTATAGAATTTCGATTTCTGGAAAAAAAATAAAATAAAAAAAATTCCAGCAATAAACTGTAGAAAGTGAATCCCTGAAATCAATGCCCGTATTATTGCATTGAACTCGGACATGGCTTCTTTGCAGCACACATCTTCATTCTTATTCTGGTAAATCTCCCCTAAATTTCGAGCTCAAGTAACACTCAGCGGCCGTTAAACTCCTTGATGCCCTTCTATGCCAGGTCCATTGTTTTGTTCCAACTACGAGTTCTGTTCTCATGCTCTGAAGTTCTAGGCAAAATTAACAGGCGCCCCTTTATTCCAATCACTACGTCTTCTTAAAATTATTGTTTGGAGCGTTCAGAAGTATTGTTGGACCTCATCTCTTTCTTTGCACGTTTTTGTCTTAAAGTCCGTTCTGTAGTATTTTCATCACATTTGAGAGGGCCTGGACATTGCAGACTAAATAATGCGATGCTGAATCAATTGAAGTTCTATTAATTTATGTCTGTGCTAACTTGCGTTTTAGTAAAAGAATAACTTAAATATTATTTGGTGTGTGCATAATGCAACTTTTCATTGATTTACTTTTAGTATTTAATGATTCAATATAACTTTGTGGGTTCTGTTGTTTGTTCCTTGACCCTGAGAATATCCTGTCATCCTTGTTATCATTTTTGAAACAACCCGTTGATAACTAGGCTCTTTATGAAGGGCTTTCATTTTGAAAAATTTAAGCATTCAGGTAATGATCTTTGTATTTTTCAGAATCTTCAATGACTGGTTAATCAAATATCACTTTCATTAGGAAAGAATAATAGTGACTATGCTTAGGTCATAGAACTATATAATAGGTATAGGATCTGTTGATTTTGCATTGTGATTTTAATAGGCCAGGAACTGATGTAGGACAGTCAAGGCTCCATTGTTAGTTGATGGTTCATGTTATCGAGATTATGCAGTGCACATTGATGGCATATGCACTGTACATATAGCACAGTATAATTTTTTTTTATTGATTGCAAGATTAGTAGTAGAGGATTGGTTTCACCATTCAAGCACTGCCAAATGCTCTGTTTGGATCATGCTATCTCTTACATTCTCTTCAGTGTTTAAATATATCAAATATCTTTATCATAAAATTTTACATTATGACTACTCATTGTAATCCACTTGTTCTTGAATAGTTTACTAATAAGTGGTTAAAATTAAGCTCACTGCTTTAATTGGTCACCTGTCCTTCAATATGTAGAACATGGCCTCGATTGAGACTTCATTAATGCTTGATTTATGTACTGTATGCCTACTCCATATTTCGGATGCCTTGATCCAAGTCTTGTGCATAATATCTGCCCTTTTTCTGGTTTGACTGGTTAATCTAGTCTATGTGCAATATCTATTTGATCTCTATAGTAATTGTACTTGAAACGTTTACCTTATATTGATTTATCTATTGGTTCATATTGCATTTTATCCGTTATTGCCCAAAACTTTGTTCATGCTGTAACTTGGTTAAAATTAAGCCGCATACATGGCATAAAACGCTAATTAGATTTCCAGAATTGGATCTTTGTTTTTCTCGTTTTGGTTTTTGACTACCAACCTCCCTTATATAATTTTATAAACAAATTGTTTCTAATGGAGGTATTTGTCTACCTGTGTCTCTTCAATCTCAGCCCATTTCATGTTTTGTTGTATTTCCTCAGACGAAGTTCAGTTTGAATCGAATAATCATTGATATGATTCAATTCCCCACATAATACGGTGACTTTAATGAGATAAAAAATAAAAAAAATAAAAAAAATGTGGTAATAATAATAATTGAATGACATTTATCTACAAAATTACTGGAAAGTAAAAAGGTAATTACACATTTATAATAATCAACATTTGAAATAATATTTGCAATATTAATTGCAGGAAAAAAATATAGTAATAATAATTAAATGACTTTCATCTACAAAATTACTGCAAAGCAAAAGAAGTAATTATAGATGTTATAAGATAAGTTTCAAAATTGATTGGGTCAAGCAATAAATTGGTGATATTTTTAAAAAATGAATTAAACTCTATCAATTTTATTCTATTTTAAAAATATTTACATTTAGATAGAGTTTTTGGTATTGACCCAATAGATTATTATACAACTTTCAATGTGGTGTAGTATAAAATTTTGTGAAAATTAAGTTAACATGCTAATAGTGAGTTATTGAAAGAGATTAGTTAAGATTAGAATAATTTGATATATATATGTATATATAAAGAATGTTCAATTTTCATGTTTAACATAATGATAATCATGAGCAGCCATGTAAATTAAATGGTTAGTGAATCCAAGAGTTATTTAGCATATCTTTTAAATTTAGGTGAATAAAAGGTATTTATTAAGAGTTACTGCCCAACCACCACAAATTATGCAACTATTTGCATAAATTTAGAGAGAAGTAAATGTAAATATGTAGATTTACCAAGGTTTTAAGTAGATTAACCCAAAAAAAAAAAAAAATGGTATTTCTCATATTGAAATTCCCTTTGGAGTTTTAAAGATAAAATATTTGGGATTTTAGATAAAAAGTCTTTTGTGTAGGTTGTGAAATATCATAGGTGGCATATTTTCGAATCACCACACAATTTTACCAAGCCACATTCACTGACCCTCAATGTCACATGGTAAGATATGAGTGTTGCATGTATATAATGCCATGAGTTTGTTGATAAGGCACACTCATTATTAGTCATGTGTCCCTCATCACGTCCATGTCAACTACTTTCCATGTTCCTTCACAATGCATCACTTTATGAAATGTCATTTCTCAACATTCACCACATATTCAAAACCTTTCCTCTATGACCCATATCACATGAGCGTAATTCATGAATGTCGAGTTTCTGATGAGATTAAATATGGTGTCAATGCAAGAACATTGAATGCCTGTATTGACCGTTATTAATTGGTTATAATTTTGAAGCAATTTTTCCATATCTTAATTTCTAAATTAAATGACAAGGAGCAACAATTGTTATAGAATAAATATTGTAAAATTTTAAAGAAAATGAAACATAAAAATGGATTTCAAAGTAATTATAGGTTCACTTAAATTAAAGTGGATAGTCTTATAATACTCTATCCATAAATCTAGGGTTAGACATTGTGATATATTGAAACACATACTTCAATTTAATATATTTGCATCATGGCTAATGCATATCTGAAAGTTAGAATGGAGTGTACATGCATATTAAATGTGTCCTTAAAAGTTAGTAAATCAGACATACTGTGATACTTAATAAATAAGTTATGTAATACTAAAGTAGTAGATTCCTTATGAGATATGAGTACTAGAGTGTAATTGATGTTTACGTTGGTAAGAATGTTGGTTTCCTAAATTATGGCAAGAAAAATTTTCACTCTTTGAAGGCGAATCAAGATCCTTTATATAATTGATAAGAGTCAATGCAACAAGATAGTCATTCACGCAGGAATCCAATACCAATAGATTGATAGCAATAGATAATATTGAAACAATTATTGAGTCTAGAGCCCTTGGAAATAGAGTATGATGACCTAAGAATATGGATGGAAAGTGTGTCAACCTAAAGATTACTTGGAGGTGATTCCTGCTAGGATGAATCATCCACCTGAAATTAAACAAGAACTCTTGAGGGTTAAAGTTTCATTTCATATCTGGGACAAAGTAATGACGAGAACAGTAACAAGCGTGTTTCATCCTTTCATCTTGAGAAATCCTGGATGACAGTCTATCGTTTTTCTTATTTTGGGTTTTTAAATAATTTGCCAAAGGAAGGCCATAAGTATGTTTTCATGTGCATGGTTCTTCACCTAGTAGTCAATCTCATATGATCATATCCCTTTACTATAAAACAATATGGTTCATGACATAGTGGTTTTTGGAATGCTTAGCCATCCCAAGTGATTTGGAACACCTAGGGACATGTTGATGGATCCAATAATGACTCAGAGATTACTTACATTATACACACACACACACACACACATATACACGTCAGGGAATAAATGTATGGGATTAAATTTTCATGTCAATTCCTTTATGGGAGAAGAAGAGGGAACATGCAAGTGCTTATTATTCAACAATTGCATGGTAGAGACGTGTCATGCATGTGATACATGAAGGATTTTAGCTCAGGTGATTGTTGAAACAATGATGATTAGACACATTGAAATTGATAATTACAATACTCTTAGGTTCAAATATGTGACAACGAAGAAATTCAAAAGGATTATTACTAATTTGATATAGGTTGATTTTGAGTGCTAGTTTTTGGAGCCTATCATATACTTGTATGGTTTTATTTATTTTTGTTGGAGCTTTATCATATAACGATATTAATGATATCATGTTAAAAGGATATCTACTATGTGACTATTTCTAGCCTAAAATCCATTTTATTAATTAAACCTAAGTGGTGTAAATGATGTAGTTGAGATTAATTCACAAGAAGAATTGATGCACTTTGACGTAGGTTCATTACACATGTGGTTTGAGTTAATGGTCACTCACATTCTCTTGTGATATATTTCATGTTGATAGATGTTAAACATATATAACTACGATCATTTTAATTTCATAAGAAATCAATTGTGTTAATATATGAGAAATAAACATATATAAGTTATAGAGATTTTGTTAACTTACTTGGGGATGGTGTTTATACGAACTAAGGGTTCCCAAGTAGTCCACATTTGTTACAAAATGAATATTGATGTAATGTATTAATCATATCCATACACATAATATACATTGTTGAATGACGTTGTGTGCCCTAAAAGCATTGGCGTCAAGAATGATAAAATATAATTGTGGGGCTTGATTGTCAAGGCATGCGACACATAATCACCCATGCCCATTTTAACACTATATAAGGGAGGTATTCAAAGTAAAAAAGTAAATATGATGTTTATATCACTTACATAAAGGGAACCATAAAGAAGATGGAAGATGTTTTGAGTATGACCCTCAAATATTTCGGTATTCATTAATGGACAAAAATCATGGAGAAATTGATTGATTTAAAAAATTGAGGATACTTGGCACAATGAGAATAGCAATATTTTAATAGAGAATATTAAGGATATACATCCCTGTCTTAGTTTACTTTCCTAATCTAAGGACTTCGGGGCGAATTCCATTATTAAGAGGGGGTGAATGTAGTGCCCCAATTTGGTTGATGAACACTCATACTTCATACTCTATTCTTTGAGGACCTCAGGTTGAGGATCCAGACACACGACTCTAATATTAGTGGATTTGATGGTTATGTACGTTCTTTATTGATACTGTGATGATGACATCATTGATGGATATGTATGTTCTCTATTGATATCATGATGATGATAGATTTTATGGATAGATATGTTTTCTATTGATGTTACGATGATGATGCCTTTGATGAATATGTCATCACTTCCATGGTTTGAAACTTCGGGATGAATTTTAATTTAAGGGGGGGGTGTATGTAGTGCCCCACTCTAGATTTCTGACCTTGATATGACATTAGCAATGATTTAGCCTTAAGGCTCACACATTATTATTTGAGGACCTCAGGTGGAGGATACTGACACTTCACTCTACTATTAGTGGATGTGTTTATTTCCTAGTCGGTGTTAGGATGATGGTGGCTTTGATGGATATGTATTGACGTTACGATGATAGTTGTGACGGATGTGTCTACTTGCATTACTTCTGGTTCACGATAAACAATGATGTGGATGACTATGTCATGTTGATGATTTTGTTATGAAAATGACTAACACTAAGAAACTTGGTTACTGATGATTATTGAGTATTACAGGAAACCGCCAGAGGCACTCGCATATGATGAGTTGACAACATCTGGTTTGATAGAAATTAATATTTTTGTATTTGAACTTCTAAGTTCAGTTTGAAACTTGTTATATATATACTCTGATGATATGTCATTGGTTGCAGGAACATGTTAGTTTCTTGGCCGAATGACTCACATATGGGTGATGGGGTTGTACAATTGGATGGAACAACATAGGAGGAGTAGAATAGTGTCCCTGATCTCACCCGCTAGCCTCCCGCCGTGACTTAGGTTGGAAAGGTCGAAGTACCTTCACCTTGAAGATCACGATGTCGTGAGGGCAGGTCCCAAATTTGGTTCACTCACAAGGATTTTCTGGGGGGAGCACATCAAGGCGGATTTCTTGATCCCCAGCACCATTAGTCTCACTATAGCATGCAACATATGAGATCATAGGAGTCTCTGGCATTGCACATATAATTTCCCCTTGTAACCACTGGATGCTTGAAGGGTAAGTGGTGTGGCACCCTTGGAATTTCAAGAGAAATTCTTGAAGGGCATGACCGACTTGGCACCCTTGGCATCAGAAATAAATTCTTAGGCATGGCACCCTTGGAACTTCCAATGGAAGTTCTTGAAGGGCATGACCAACTTGACACCCTCGACATCATTAAAGAAACTATTAAATATAATCAATATATGAAAATCCAGCTAATTCATATCCAATGACACATGAGGTTAGAACCAAAGGAATTAAATCAAGAATAAAACTTAGGGCAAGGGAGGAATAGGAAAAGATAAAATATTTTACCATGATAACTCTACCCTTTCCTTGTTAAAAAAAAATATTAAGTGGATTAGGTACATAAGTAACTTAATTAAGAAAAAAGGGGGAAAGAGGGACATAGAGTTAAGTATAAATATTTATTAAAAACTTCATTAAGAGAAGAGGGTGGTGAATTAAAATAAGAATAATAATTTAAAATTTTAGAAAATTAGAGAACTTCCATGTGGCAAGAGCTAACATAAGAATATTCATCATAAAGGCAACTTGAGGTAGTTTAGGGGACCAAATATGAGAATTATCAATTAACTTCAGTAATAAACACAATTTAAGGAGTAAAAAGGGGGAATCAAGAGACAACTAGGAGAAGAAATAGGAAGCCTTGTTAGGTTGAGGGAAATACTATTTTTATATGAATAAGTAAGTAAATCATTTTGGGAGAGTCTTGATGAGAGGGTGACACATGGGTGGGTGAATAATCAAATTTTGGGTAAAAAAGAAAAATAATTATTTATGCATAAACTTCCAAGTGTCACCTATGAAGCCTTCTATAAAAGAAAGGGAAATGGAAGGGAAAATGGGGGCTTTTTGTTTACCCTATGGTTACAAGCTATAGTGAGTTTGGTGGGATAGAGTATTATAGAGAGGGGACTCTTGAGCCAAGATAGGCTCACCTCTATCAGCTAGCATATTTCGTCGTTGTACAACCCCATTGCAGCTCGGGGGTCCGTGGGGAAGGAGAGTACCCAAGGAGTAGGCTGGGAAGTCAACCGGTGGGTCATTACATTCGGTTTAAGCACGACAACCTTCAGGCTTGGAGGTAGACAAAAGCAAGGGAGCTCAAGCAGCGGCAAGTCAAGTTTAGTTCTCGTCCAATGGTGAATAGTACATGTGTTAGTTAGATTGTTTTTTTATTATGATGATTTCATTGTGCCTAAAATCAAGTTAAAAATATATATGTGATAAGAAGTTAAACTGATGGACTTGATATTCGTGATTTAATTTTGCTGAGTTTCAGAACTTGTATGATTATGGTTTAAAATTCATATTACTGTTTTTAAAAAATAAAATAAAAAATTAAATCCTAGCACTCATCTAGTAAATCATAGGGTCGGTTTCCTACAAAAGGGAAGAATTAGAAGCCGAAGTAGTCTCGCTACGTGAGGAAGTGAAGAAAGGAAAAACTATCCAAAACTATGCCAGCAGCTCAAGGGCATTGGAAGAACTCATCAATAATCAACGATCTTACAACGATAAAACTTGCATCAGTTACAAAGAAGAAGAAGCGGGACCTTCTACAACAAAATACAATGAGCCTATGAGATCTGACATTCATGTAGACTTCATTGGACAAGATTCGCAAGAACAACCTTGGAAGACAATTCCTCGACGAAAATTTCCATCCAGGTACCAACATATTTTTTATGGCTACTATTATTCATGTGAAAATTTGGTCATAAAGCTATAGAATGTCGCACGTACCCTAGGAACGAATACAATTCCAGGAGATCTGTCAAATATGAACCTCCTAGGGCTCAGCGAAATATCAATAGATTTGAACATTTAAGAAATAATATTGAATGTTACAAATGTCGAAACTTTGGACACATAGCCAAAGACTGCAGACTTGAAAATCCTCCAAAAGAATCTTCGAAGCCACAGAATGAATGAACATGGAAGAAGAAGAAGAATGATAATTGTGCTCTCGCTCTCAAGGCTCAAAAGAACAAAGATGTGTGGTATGTTGATAGCGGTTGCTCAACACATATGACTGGAGATAGAAATAAATTTGTATCTCTGAAAGAGAAGAAGGATGGAATCATGTCCTTTGGAAATGATGGATCTTCAAATGTTATAGGATCAGGTACTGTCACTCTCGAAAGCAAAGATGTTCTAGCCAAGAATGTTCTATTGGTTGAAAGCATGAATCACAATCTGCTCAGTGTTGGACAAATGTGTGATCAAGGACACACAATACTATTCAACTCCACGAAATGTGAAATTAGGAAAGGTGTGTATGGTGAAATTATGGCTACAGCAAGTCGAGCTCCAAATGACATATATGTTCTGGATGAAGCAACTAAAGCATGTCTAATAGCTAAATAGGATGATACAATAATTGGTAGCAATGATGATCGACTAAGTAAGAATTTTGATACAAAGGTGCAAAGTGATTTAGAGATGTCTTTACTTGGTTGCAAATTGAGCATTGATGACTCATCTAAGGATGTGGATCAAAGGTTGTACATATCTATGATTAGTAGTCTTCTATATGTAACAGCCTCCCGAACAAATGTTATGCAAGCAGTTGGACAAGTAGCAAGATTCCAAGCAGCACCAAAAGAATCACATATTAAATATTCGCCAGCATTGGAATATCTTTGCCAGAAGCTTGTGATTCTCCCAATTTCTCATTAGATTTTCCTTTTTCAGAATATAAGGGGGGAGTGGAATTGTGTACAGGTCTGGAGGACGGTTGTGTGTCAGCGTGAGTGGAAGTGTGTACAGGTCCGTAGGATGGTTGTGTTTCAGGGGGAGTTACCCTTTGCCATTGATGTCAAAGGGGGAGATAATGTTGTAGGAAGAGGTGTCATGATCGTAGGGGGAGTACTTGTGTTGCCATCAATGCCAAAGGGGGAGATTTTTGATCAGCGGTTGTCATTGATGTCAACCCAAGCAGCACCAAGGGCTAACTCAATATTGCATGGGAATTTTGACCTACCAAATTAATATATTATGGGTCAATAATTCTTTTGATGGTTTCTACTTGTCGAGATGTTTCCGTTGATATATGGCACGCCATCTAATTCTTCACGGTTTGAGAGATATTCATGTTTGAAGTTTGTACCCCCAGTTAGTGGGCTAAAACCTTATGGGGTTGGGACATGGGTCATTGAAAAGTCATAATTAATATTTTTTAAGCTCCTAAGATCCCTCCCACATTCACTTGTTGAAGCCCCTCTCAACTTAAGCATTCATATAAATTGTGATCTTGATTTCCTCCTTATGCATGGGATTTGACTATCTGAAATAGGTCATCGTGGCATTTTCGCTCTAACTTTTTTTCTACGAAGGCTCAGAAGCTGAAATTTTTAGGAGGCGAAGCCGAAATCCTAAGGAAGTTGCAATACAAATTTCAGATCAAGTTGCATAATATTTTTGGAGATATGATCTATGGAAGTAAGAGTTTTTGCAGGCTCCTGAAATTCATCTCAAAGAAGTGACCTTGGTAAAATCATCATAACTCTCTCTCTGAGTATCAGATTGGAATTCCGTAAAAAGTGGCAAATAATGCACATCTGTGGTTTTCTCTCTATCAATTTCAGAGGAAAATGAAGAAACATTGACACGTGGCACGCCGTACAAGTGCGCTCTGCTGAAACAATCCATAATTAGGACTGTGTGAGAAATTGGGTATAACTCTCTCTTGAAGAATCCAAATTGGGTCAGACCTATGGCATTGGAAAGAAGACTTAGAGGATTACTACAGGACCGAAAATCAAATATTGAGGATCTGAAATAACAGAGATACACCAGATTCAATATCGAGCTCCTAGAAGGAAATAAAAAGCTATATCATGTGTTGTCAAGGATTGCAAAGGACCAGAATTTCTACGGCAGAAAAGAAAAACAAGGTGCAACAGAGGGTAGCATGATAAGAGCAGCAACCAAGGTGCATAACAGCATCAAGAAGTTCATCATATGAAGTCTTCAAGTGGGCAGCACTGCATACAATCATTGTAAAGGTATCATTGTACTTAGTCATTGTAAATACATTATTGTACAAATTGTACGAGTGTCTATCTGCCAAGGGTTGAAGAGGCAGTGTTGGGAGGTCTAGGATCATCATTAGGTGGTTGTGTCAAAGTTGGGGTTATGGTCTAGTATATATTCTTCTTCTACATCATTCTATATCATTGTAAAGTGGACTATTTTCCCTGGTACGGGAGTCCATTCTTCTTTTATTCTTCTATAGGGTGGTAGGGTGGTGCTAGGGTGAGTTGTAGCTCATTGGGTGTTGGGGCATCTGTTCAGTTGACTACTGAAGAATCTCGAGCGTTGGAGCGTCCATCCAGTGGGAGCTGGAGAAGAATGCTTTTCTAGATTCTAGGAAGTTGGAGCTTTATTTTCAATTGGAGTTGAAAAGAATTATTAGAAAAGCATTAGGTGGTTTTTGTCCCGGAATGGGTTTCCACCTTAAAAACTATGTGCATTTGTGTTCCTCTTATTTTCTGCTATCATTGTACAAACACTGATAATAATTGAAGATTAACTAATGCTCTAATTGAAAGAAATACTGATTCACCCCCCCCTCTCAGTATTTCCAATAGAGTATTCCTCGCGACTTTGATGTGGCCCCTCATGGTGAGTGATCTAGGTGGATATTGGTGGCCACTCGCCTATTCCACTGGGGGCCCCACCATTGTCTCTTTCAGTTTTTTCACAACTTACTATTTTTAGTAGTTTTTCGGGTCCTGAACTTCCGGAGCCATTTTGAAGCCCCAAACGGAGATAGTATGCCGAAGTTACGTCCCTGGGAAGTTGAAACACCAATTTACCCAAACGGGGCCCATAGTTTTGGTGCTTCATCTCCTAGGGTTAGGTTTTTGGATGTTTAGAATTCTCCATTGTTTCTCCATAATAAATAGGCCCTTGAGCCTCATTGTAATACAGTTCAGAGGTCTGTATTCACCACATATATTCTCAGAGATACGCCTACCAGCGCCCTATCTGTTTATTTCAGTGATTTATTTTATTAATAGAATGAAGCATTATTTCTGCTGCATCTGTATATCTATGGCTATATGTGTATTTTGTTGCATTCTTTCATAATTCTTGATCATTGGTATCAGAGCGGTTTGCTTTTTCTCGATCCTTCTGTGCATGTCCCCAACGAGGTCGGGGTATAAGGAGTTAGGGCTCGATCTGGTGGAACCTTTGCAATATCAACCTCGCAAACCTCGACGGATGCCCATGGGGGACGAAAAGAAAGATGAGGGAGCAGGAGATCCTATCAAAATATTGCTCGAGGAGGCCCTCGAAAAACAAAGGAATGCGATGATGGATAACTTTGCCCATATCCTTCAACGACTGCCCACCAGCGGCACATCTGCATCCAGCAGCCACTTTGGAGGCGCGACTCCCTTTAAGGTACAAGTAAACTTTGACATTCCCATATTTGAGGGTCAAATAGATGCAGATGATGTAGATAGATGGTTGAATCTATTAGAAGGATATTTCTCAGTTCATGATTTTTCCGACCGGGAGAAGATTATTTTTTCACTCCTCAAAGCTACCCCCGATGTCAAGGACAGGTGGGAAACCTACTGTGAGAAAACGGACGAGACAGAACCCTCTCTGTTCTCAGCCGTACCCACTTGGAATTCTTTCCAAGATGCCATCAAGGAACAATACTATCCCGTGGGGAGCTATGAGGACAAGTACATACAATGGACCACACTGCGACAACAAAGGGATCAAGATGTGCATGAGCTAACGAATCTATTCCATACCCTGCACAAAAATTTGGGTATCAAAGATTCATAGAAACATTTGGTGCTAAAGTATCGCGGTTGTCTGCACAGATAAATTTAGGAGGAAATGGAGTTCCTCGAAATCTCCTCGCTTGGTACGACATACCGGTATGCTGCCAAGATTGAGCAGAAATATAAACAGAAGAAGCAAGACTTTGGATCTGCGAATCAAAAGCAAGGGAAAGGTACCCCAAAACCACAGAACAAAGGACAAAGCCAAGGCATGGCGGCCCAAGACAACCTGCCAAAGACACAAGCAAAGAAAAACAACGCGAAGCCAAAGAAGGACACAGGAAAGTGGTGTGAGTTCCATAAGAGCTCCATTCACAACACAAGTGAGTGTCGGGCCAAGCAGTTTCTGGTGGCCGAGATGAGGGCTTCTGAATCAGATGCATGCTCCGACTTTGAATCATAACCTGACAAGGTGAATGACAAAGGGAAGCAGATTATTGATGCGGAGCCCAATGCCACTGTTGCCACTACGAAGATCCAGAAGGAGGAACCAAAATATCCAGAGGAGGCAGAGTGTCTCTTCCACTCCCAGATGTGGGTAAGGGGTTCCCTGCCACGACTCATTGTCGACAATGGGAGCCAAAAGAACCTCATTTCAGCAGATGTCATGAAGCGCTTGGACTTGCCGACCACAACACACCCACAACCATACACCATCGGGTGGCTTCACCAAGGACGAGATCTCCGTGTCAGCCTGCAGTGCCGCCTTCCCTATAACATCAAGCCTTTCACGAATGAGGTATTGTGTGACATTGCTCCTATTGATGTTTCTGATGTATTATTAGGCCAACCATACTTGTGCAAGCGACATGCTGTGTATGAGTCCCGACCTTGCACTTTTATTGTTACTTTGGGAAATAAATTGTACAGGATACCAGAGGTACCACCGCCTCCCACTATCTCTTTGGTTACTGCAAAACAATGCAGTAAGCTCATTTCCCAAACTAGGAAATTTGTTTTCCTGATGATTCGCTCCCAGGGCAAGAAGAGGACTATGGCCACGACCTCTAGACATGGCTCCTCTGCATGACAACAAAAAATGGACAAGGTTGTGGAGGAGTACGGGGACATCTTCACCTCACCCACAGGGGTGCCTCTACACTGTCAGGTCAAGCACCCCATTGACCTGACCCCAGGTGCGCCACTACCTAATGGACCGATCTATAGGTGCTCTGTTTTGGAGAATGATGAAATCAAGAGGTAGATTCAGGAGCTACTGCAGAAAGGTCACATCCGGCCAAGTTCATCGCCCTGTGGGAGCCTGATCGTGTTGGTACATAAGAAGGATGGGACTTGGAGACTCTGTATTGATTATCGGGCGCTGAACAAGATCACTGTATGGAATATGTACCCGATCCAAAGGATTGATGACCTTCTGGACCAACTCAAAGGGGAAAAATATTTCAGCAAGATTGACTTGAATTCTATGTATTGCCAGGTACCAATTGAACCCTCTGATGTATGGAAGACTGCCTTCAAAGTTAAGGAGGGCCTTTTCGAATGACTCGTCATGCATTTCGGATTGACAAATGCTCCTGCAACCTTCATGAGGTTGATGGATAACATCTTGCGTCCATTCACCAACTCATTTTTACTGGTATACTTGGATGACATTCTTATCTTCAGCCAGACTTGGGAAGAGCACCTCCACCACATTCGAGAAGTCTTCCAAACACTGCGGCAACACAAGTTGTGTGCTAATTTGGAGAAGTGCACTTTTGGCATGACTCAGGTTCAATATTAGGAATACATTATTGATGAAAGGGGGGTGCATGTGGATCCAGCCAAGATCCAAGTCATTCGGAATTGGCGAGCCCCAACCACCCTAACAGAGCTTCGCAACTTTCTGGGTCTTGCTAATTTCTACCGCAGGTTTGTGTTGGGATTCTCTCATATCACTTGGCCCTTGAGTCAAGTCACCAAGGGAGGAGCGAAAGAAAAATTCTGTTGGTCGAAATCTCAAATAAGGAGTTCGTTTCGTAGGAATTGAAACATCGCCTCTCGTCTTGCTCCATATCACATTAATAGACTTTAAAATAACCATTTGAGATTGAGACAGTATGCCTCCGACTATGCTATCGCGCTTCTTATCATGCAAAATGAGCATCTAGTGGCATATGTATCACAAAGGAGACATTGTCCCTCACAGCTTCGAAAGTATCCCACTTATGACAAAGAAATGTATTCCATCGTGCAAAAGCTTGTCGACAATGGAAGCATTACATTTTGGGGAAGGAGACAATCATCCACTACGTACCACCGACCCTTGCGCTCATACGCTGCACAAGGAAGTTGCGTAACGATCGCCATCACCCATCGAAGTGGTCTATATACTAACAACAATTTCATTTGAACATCAAGTACAAGAAGGGTAGCACCAATAATGTTGCAGATTGCCTTAGCTGACCACTGATCGTGGCCATAACCACCATTCTCAACTCTTGTGGGCATGAGACTTCTGATTGGTCGCTTCTCTACAAGAGCGATCCAGAATTCAGCTACACATACAAGGCACTCTTGGGGGGTATGCAAGTTCCAAATTTTCACCTCCAAGATGCACTATTATGTCACCTGGGACACCTTTGTGTTCCTTCAAGCGAGCGTGCCAATATGATATGGGAAGCACACTATAGTCGAGTCGCTGGGCATTTTGGGGTCGAGAAAACAGTGGCAGTACTGCAGAATTATTTCTATTGGCCGAACCTTCGACAGGATGTCGGGAAGTACATCAGATCTTGCACTGCTTGCACCATTGCCAAACCGACCATCAAGAAGAAAGGGCTCTATACTCTACTACCTACCCCTAGTCAACCTTGGGAATCCATCTCCATGGATTACATGTCAGGCCTTCCTTCTACTAAGCATGGAAACGAATGTGTCGACAGATTCTCAAAGATGGCCATTATGGAGGCCTGCAAGAAGAACATCACAATAGAAGCCACTGCTAAACTCTTCTTTGAATGAGTGTGGGTGCACTTTGGGATCCCACAGTCTATCATATCAAATCGCGACAGCAGGTTCCTCAACACATTTTGGTCCAGCCTCTGGTCAATTTTGGACACCAAGCTCACTAAGTCCACAACTTTCCATCCCCAAACTGATGGCCAGACAGAGGTCGTCAACGGGATGATTGTACACATTCTACGCATGTACAATTCAAAGCATCCACGCACATGGGATGAGAGCCTTCCCTATGTACAACACAATTATAACTGGGCTCTCCACAGCTCAACCGGCCACAACCCCTTTCAGGTGGGCTTGGGATTCCAGCCACTATGTCCCATTGACATAGCCATGCCATTGCAACTACTCAGGCCGATTCGGCTCATGTCTAGTTTGAAGCTGACAAAACAAACAACTTCATAGAGCGCATTCAACACATCCACCAACATGTTCATGACATATTGGACAGAGCCAATGCTAAGTACGAGCAACGACATGATCAACATCGAGTAGCACACAACTTCCAGGTGGGCGAAAAAGTGTGGCTACATTTGCAGAAGGAGCGCCTCACTGGACCCCACCGCAAGATTCACCCACTCCGATATGGGCCATACACCATCACCAAGGCTGTAGGGAACAATGCCTTTGAGCTCAGTATTCCACCATTCCTTGGTTTGCACCCAGTATTCAATGTAGACCACCTTCGTCCCTACTTCCCACCTCTATTGGACACCTCTGACATTGCAGAAGAACTCACACCAAAAGAGTTAAACCCAGACTGCATGGAACAGGCCACCATAGACTGTATCATGGACATGCAAATCAAGAACACTCACCGACAGAAGATCCAACTGTATCGAGTTGTCAAAGCTGGCCAACTCCTGCACCAAGGCAAGTGGTACACCAGGGACCAAGTTCAACATAAGTTTCCTCATTTCATGGAGGAACTCAACGCAATGGGGACCACTGCTCCCTAAGGGGGGGAGGAATGATCCAGGTGGATATTGGTGGCCACTCGCCTATTCCACTTGGGGCCCCACCATTGTCTCTTTCAGTTTTTTCACAACTTACTATTTTTAGCAGTTTTTCAGGTCTTGAACTTCCGGAGCCATTTTGAAGCCCCAAACGGAGATAGTATGCCGAAGTTACGTCCCTGGGAAGTTGAAACACCAATTTACCCAAACGGGGCCCATATTTTTGGCGCTTCATCTACTAGGGTTAGGTTTTTGGACGTTTAGAATTCTCCATTGTTTCTCCATAATAAATAGGCCCTTGAGCCTCATTGTAATACAGTTCAGAGGTCTGTAGTTGCCACATATATTCTCAGAGATATGCCTACCAACGCCCTATCTGTTTATTTCAATGATTTGTTTTATTAATATAATGAAGAATTATTTCCGCTGCATCTCTGTATTTATGGCTATATGTGTATTTTGTTGCGTTCTTTCATAATTATGGATCAGTGGGGGAGGTGAAGAGGAGGAAATCATACGCAACTTGGAGGGAATCTCCTGTGGGATACCGGACTATGCGAGATTTGATGATGTTCCTCGCGCATACCAGAGACACACTACATGCATATCGAACTGTGTTCACCGCTTATTGAGGCAGCTTGTACGGGCAGTGACGTGCTATCATGAACGTCACGTCGAATAGACACCTAGGTTTTATTTCCACATATTTTTTGAGAGACGTGATGTCTCAGGATGTAACCAAAACATACATATTTTTTGAACTTATGATGCACGTGGATGAAAACACTCAATATATATATATATATATATATATATATATATATATCTATTTTCCTGTATGGATCTTGTCATGTGATGATGATGTTTTTACAAATTACGCAAATGTCTATCTAATACAATATTGGCTACTGTATCAATTAACACATTCATTCATCTAGGAATATGTTGATATGTAATGTAATAAAAATTTCATTGCATTAAACGAACACGTAAATACAACCTTAAGATGTGAGGGTTTCTGACAGAATAATTCCCATTAAGTTGAAGGACAACAAGCTGTGAGTCTTGGTTAACAATCAATGCACGAATGTTGAGAGCAATGGCCTCAGTTAATAGTTCAATAACAACACTATATTCAACGACATTGTTTGTGGTTCGTCCTAGACAAATACCTTGTAGGTATATCAACTCACCAGTAGGATTATAAGTCACCCAGGCTATTGAAGATAGGTTCCGGGTATTGCGGGAAGCACCATCCGCGAAACTGACATGAGGGGTAATAGACATCTGCACAATAAGCAACGATCCAATAAGCATGAAAACGCTCGCAAAGCACACAAGAAAAAAATGTACAAAAAAGAAAAAACATCTATGTACAAAGAAACATGCATGAAAGACTCATGCTTAGTACTTTTTAAGATACAACCCATTTATGGGCTGATCCAGAGGATGACCTTCATAATCAATAAGCTCATAAGCCCCATTCTACAAAACATGCTTAACAATGTAGGGCCCATGCTACATGGGTTGAAATTTTCCTGCCCCCAACTTATTGTGAGCTTGGTCGTACAGGAGGATGAGGTCTCCTTCCATAAAGTAATGAGGGGAAATTGACTGGTCAAAATGATCTTTGACCCGGTTCTTCTGCGCTTCAATGACAAGAGCAGCGAAGCAGCAAGTTTCATGAAGCCTCTCTAAATATAGAAGACACTCTTCTTTTGACGATGTATTCGGCAACAATTCAACAACTATTTTGAGAGAAGGAATTTCATATTCAATCGAAAGGGTAGCTTCCAGACCATAAACAAGTTGGAAAGGAGTGAATCCAGTCGCATCCTTCACTGAGGTTCGGTAAGCTCGGAGAGTTGAAAACAACATGAGATTCTAGTTTTATTTGTGCATCTGAATCATACGTTGAAGCATAGTGACAATAACTTTGTTCATGGATTCAAGTTGGCCATTGGCTTGAGGGTAGTACAACGTTCAGCTGTCGTGATGCAGACCCAACTTGGAAGTCAACTCAGCCACCATGTAATGCCGAAAATGGGAACCATGATCGGTAACAATGGCTAGAGGGACACCAAACCTAGAAATGATATGATTGAATAGAAACTGTGCGACTTTCTTACCGTCAGCTGTAAGTGTAGGCATTGCTTCGGCCCATTTTGTGAAGTAGTCGATGACTACGATAATATAAGCATGCCCCCCGGCCGAGTGAGGGTTACACATCATAAAATCAATGCCCCGCTTCGCAAAGGGACCAACTGTAATGACAGGGTGAATATGGGAAGGTGGCGCACACATCTTGCGCTGATAGATTTGGAAATCATGGCACTTACGGACATCAACGATGCAGTCTTTAAATATGGTAGGCCAGAAATAGCCAGCACGAAGAATCTTCTTTGCAGTAGCATATCCAGACATGTGACTTCCACAGGCACCACTGTGACAATCATTCAGGACCTTTTTAGCCTCCTCGAGAGTCAAACATCGGCGAAGAATGGAATCAACTCTGATGTGGTAGAGTGTATCTCCGACTATGTGATAGGGTTGCGATTGATGATGGATGCATCGACAAGCATCCTTCATCAACTCAGATCGGAAGGTGGAAGTATAAAGATATACGATGATATCACCGTACCAAGGATCGAGGGTGCTAATCAAAAAAAGCATGTTGTCCAGAATGCATTCCTCGAAACCAGATGGAGCATAATCGAAAGGGAGAGAGGAGATAAAATCGGCGAAGACCAATGAATTCTTTGACTTGGCTGTAGTGAACTCCAAATAGAACTCTTGGAGGATAACAATCCACTTTGAGTATTTTCCCCCTAGCAATTGACAAGTTAATATGTAAGTCATAGGGTTGCAATCAGAAATCAAAATCACTGTGCACAACAGAATGTAGTGACGAAAACGTTGAACACCTTGAACAACAACCAATGCCAATTTATCGACATGGGCATAGCATGTCTTAGTATCGAGAATATTACGAGATAGATAGTAAATGACATGATTGTCGCCATCATCATCATCTTGGACCAAAACCATAGCGATATTGCTAAACGTGGTAGCCAAATAGAGGGAGTAATCATGATGATAATTTGGAGGACGCAACAGATGAGCATTGACTAGCAACGTCTTCAGCGCATCGAAGGAGTTTTGGGAAATCTCATCCTAGAGGAGCGAACCGCCTTGTTTCAATAATCGTGTGAATCCTTTGGCCACTTCAACATAGTTAGGTATAAAACGGCGCAGGAAGTTAGCTTTTCCCTGCAGACTTTGCAACTGATGTAAGGAGGAAGGAAAGGGGAGATTAACAATAGCTTCAACTTTGAGTGGATCAAGACGAATCCTGTCTTTGGAAACGATAAACCCTAAGAGTCTACCAGAATCAAGGTAGAAGACACACTTATTCGGATTAAGCTGGATGTTATGGCATCGACAGCGAAGAAAAATCTGACGGAGATGATTAGGATGGTCTTTACACTTAGCTGAATGAGCCCAAAGGTCATCCAGATAAGGTTGAACAATGCGCTTGATATTGTATATAACATATGACATTGCTCGCTGAAATGTAGCCCCAACATTTTTAAGACCGAAAGGGAGATTTTTATAGGAAAAAGTACCCCAAGGACAGATAAAGGCAGTCTTATGTTGATTAGCCAGAAGTATGTTAATCTGGTTATACCCTGAAAACCCATCCATAAGGGAAAATATCTCACTCCCGGCACAGTCATCGATGATCTGATCAATAAAAGGTGTGGGATAATTATCCTTAGGGAAAGCCTGGTTAATGTCACAGTAATCAACACAGACCTGAATAGTACCATGTTTCTTATCCACAGGAACAATATTGGAAACCCATTCTGTCAAGGGTATCGAATAGATAAAGCCAACCTGAAGAAGTTTTTCAAATCACCTTTGATAGCGGCCGCCTTTCTAGGGTGCACAAGACGAAGACGCTGGCTAACAGGCTTCACACTCAGATAGGTAGGAATCTCATGCACCACTATACTTGGATTGATGCCGGGCATTTCTTCGTAAGACCATGTGAAAACATCGCGAAACTCACGGAAGAGACTAGTATAGACCTGGATCTCATCGAGAGAACATGTCACCCCAATATGGATGTTCTCGACAACCCCCGGTTTAACGGAGATGTTGATAGGCATAATTTGTGTAATGTTACCCAAGTTACCTTCTACAAAGACTTCATGTGTCAGGATAGGAATTTGAAGCGGAGGAGAAGGAACTTGAGAAGAAAGCCTCTCGAGACACGTAGACATGGCCCTAAGGCCAGGCATGAACGAGGAATGATGATGACTATTGTCCCAAGGAGGATCCTCAAGCAACATAGTTTCCACGATGGCCTCATCGGAGGGAAATATCTCACTTAAGGGATCGGGTGAATCCGAATCATCGAGCCAAGGGGACTGAGAGTAAGTATCAAGAGACATGCCCAAAGGAGCATAATCATAGGGCGGAGGATTTGATGCTGAAATAAGTTCACAATAATCAATCTCGATTGGACTTAACAATATCGAATCTCCAAATGAATCAATATACTCATGCGAAGGGATGATCCACGAATCAAAAGACCTGGAGATGATATTAACCTGAACAGTGTTGGGTGAATGAAGACGAAAAATACCCATGAGGTCAGGATCTTTGAAGAGACCCGACCCTACGCTCTCATAAGTCGTAGGAATTTGATCCACGTATGGAATGTTGCTCTCGGACGGTGAATAAGTGAAAAAGGAAAATTGATCGACAATGATGATATTTAATTCGTGTGGAAATCACAAGACATGAAAGAGAGTGGACGGAATGCACAACATGGTGTGAGTCCAACTGCGACTGAGGAGAAGATTGTAATTGAGCTTGGCATCAACTAATTCAACCTCGATGTTAACTGTTTTCCCTTCTAAAGTAATCAGTAAACTGGCAAGAACACCAAGAGGTTTAGATTCCCTTCCATCAAATGCTTCTAGAGCATTCAGAGATGAATTGAGAGCTGGAGAACCAATGGCTTTCCAGCAGGAAGATGACATGATGCATGTAGATGCACCCTCGTCCACGACCGCTCTATGGATATTCAGTCCATTAATCCCAACTTGGATGATCAGTGTAAGCTGGTGAGGGAGACATGGGATGAAATTTTCCTAGTCGAAAGTGATAAGGCTCGAATCAGCAGGATCAACCCCACCAATGGCAGATAGCAAAGCCTTCCGTTGAGACAGACAACTCTGAAGTACTTCTAATGTAGACATAGCAGATGGTGCCTGAGGCAAATACTCAACAATACTGTAATGCTAAGAAGCACGAGCGTTAGGTTTGTAAGAAGACTTACGGAGTACACCTTTGGAAGGTGGCCAGACAATGGGCTCAGTATTGGGCCTTTCAATCTAAAGAGGGCCAGAAGAGGCGGAGGAGGAGGACCATCAACGATTTCTTTCCTCGCTGCCTAACGTGGTTCGGTATAATCTTTCGACTAGGTAGCAATAGAAACGGATGTAGAACCATTCATCATGAAAACTTGAGATCCAAATGGGGCAGAGGATTGAGGTTTATCTACCAACTGAGTCTACTACGATGGAAACGGTTCTTTGAGAACAATCGGAGTGCCTTGGGTGCCTTTAAGAAATTGAATAAATTTGGCCCGTCGGGGACAATCCTTGATGTAGTGCTCTTCATCACAAATCAAGCAAGGGTACTTCGGTTTACGTTGCAAACCATCATCAGCACGAGATTTCTGAGAATCCTATTTCGAGGTATCGACTTTGGCCTTACCTTTACCCTTGTTTTTACCTTTGGAAGTTTTATCCATCGGATTGGCCTGAACGACATTTACTTCCGTGGTTTTACCAGAATTTGGGACCAACCGAGAAGCAGTATCTTTGGAAGGAGTAGATTTTGGCTTCCCAGGATTTGGAGGAGAAGACTTCCGAGAAGTCTGAGACATGGAACCGAAGATACTGTCAACGGATGGCTTTATCTGTGCTTTGGAATTTCCAGGTCTAGGAACATCAGGCAAGAGTTCATACAACATGCCGAAATGAGAGTACACAAGATCAAGGTACTGGGCACGAGCAATGGCCTGTTCCTCAGTAACGCATGCCCCCATAGCAATGCCATTATCAATCGGAGAAACGAAGGAGGTAGTGAACCAATCAGTTAGAAGCTGATCAGGAATCTCAAACTTGATCAAGCGACCATGACGCCTCCATTCATGAATATAATCAGAGATATGGGTAGCTCGATCTTGTTTCAAGGATGTGAGGAGGTGTGTTCCAGTTTCATACCGAACCGGTAACTGAAAGTGCATGAGAAATTCCATGGCTAAAGAGTTTAAATCTTGGAAGACACCACGATATAATTCGATGTACCACTTGGTAGCGGCACCAGTAAGAGTCCATTGGAAAAGATAGAGTCAGATAGAATCATCGACCCAAGAGTTAGAGGAACACCAAAGGTGGTAAGTCATAACATGCGCTTGGGGGTCTTCTTCGGACTTGCCCTCAAACTTGGGACAATCTCTAGGAATTTTTGTTGGAACTGGAGGCCAATACAGGTTATGAAGGATGGGATCGTTCATCAACTTTGACACATCAGGCAATTCCAACGTTACAAGGAAAGGTAATTGAGTATTGAAAGGCATTGTAGGTCGTTGATAAAGACCAGCATTCGGATTCCACCCAGGTTGAGAGACATTCAACCCCCATATATTTTGTCCTGGAGGATTCTATCCATAGGGGTTATAAGCCTGAAAGGTTTTCCCATACGTGGGTTGAGGACCAGGATATTGTTTCTGAGCATACCACTGAGGTCCTTTATAAGAAACATATGAATTTTGTTGCGGAATGAAAGAAGCGCATTGAGGTGCATTATACAACACTTGAGTTTGACCTGGTGGAAGATACACAGGGCCCTGAGGAGCACTGTATACCATCTGAGATTGACCTTGAGGGACATAAGTAATGCCTTGGTGCGTACTATATACGACCTGAGATTGACTTGGAGGAAGATAAGTGGCGCCTTGCGGCTGAACGGGTTGCTCCTGCAGTGCAGGTTGACCGGGATACTGAGGTTGGGCAGGCTGTCCCTGCGGAGCAGGTTGGCCTGGATACTGAGGGCCACCAGGTTGCCCTTGTGGAAAAGGTTGGCCTGGGTGTAGGGATGGGGCAGGTTTCCCCTGAAGACCAAGTTGACCCGACGCAGGACCATAGGGTTGTCCTCCTTGTACAAAAATGTGGCCTTGCTGAACGTAAGGAGGATTTTGTTGCACAAAAGGTTGTCCCTGTTGCAGATAGATTTGCCCCCCAGGATCATAAGATGCACCTTGTTGAACATGAGATTGACTAGCAAAACCGAAGGGTTGTCCTTGTTGGACCAAAGATTGTCCCTAGAAGGGTTGTCCTTGTGGACCGTAAGGTTGCCCCTGCGGACTAGAGGGTTGTCCTTGCTGGATCAAAGGTTGTCCCTATAAGGGTTGTCCTTGCAAACCAGAGGGTTGTCCCTATTGGTATGTGAATTGAATAGGATCAATCAGAGGCAATTAAATGGGATTACCGTATACGTCATAATGATGTGGAGGATTTCCAGAAGCTACTAACTCTTGAGAACCCTGAGGGGTGGAATTTTGCTGCTGAGGACCCTAAGAGGTAGAATACTGTTGTTGAATGGAAAACATATACTCATCGAATGTATAATCGCTAGGAATGGAATTAGAAACCATAGGTGCAGTACAAGTAGGGTGGATTTCCAAAATGCGAGGTTGTGATACACTCATGGCGGGCCTAATAGGTATTGTGGGATTGATAAAAATAGACCTATGGACAGCATAAGGCCCCAAGGATGACGAAGTCATACTAAAAACTGGTGCAGATGAAGCCACACAGATGGTGGGTTAGACATGAACAGAGGTTACAATTGTCGATGTCATAGGAGTTAAGGGTGATGCCCCCGAAACCGAGGCAACCAAACTCCTGGAGGGAGTCGATGTATCAGACCATATTGGATTCTGGTACAACGATTGAACACCATAAATGATTTGACCCAAAGATCTATAACCATGTGGGAGAGACACTAGTTGTGAGGAAGGTTGATCTGAGACATAATGAAAGTTCTCTAGAGGGAGCTGATAATCTCCTGTAGAAACATAAAGCTCTTCAATACTAATGGGACTCGAAGAATCCATGTCAGATGAAGACATTTTATCGTGAAAAAGACGACAAACAGTTTTGAGTAAGGCAATAGCTAGTAAAGGTGGTTCCGAAGTAAGAGGAGGGAAGTCTTGTGCGTTCCCAAAACCAGACCAAGCATCTTGAGGTTTCCTATTGATATCAAATGGCTCGTCAAGGGGAGATTGGGTAGCGAGAGGTAAGATACTCAGAAGAAGAGAATGCTAGAAACCGACATACCTAGTGGGTTGAGATGCTTTCGAGAAAATCTAGGAGAAGGATCACCACTAGGGGGTAGTGAAGAGGACGACGAAACTGGTGGTTCCACAACCGTGACAATGTTTCAAAACAAAAAAAAATGAGATAGCCTATTCAAGGCTTCGGGACCAAACACTAAGGAACTAATAAAAACAAGCCAAGCAAATATCTTTAACATGCATGTGATCGTAGGTAATTCATTTTATGACATTGAAACGAAACTTTGTTGTTTCATGTTTTAAGAGTCGAGAAACAGACAAAATATGACTCTAGTCACTTTTAGATTGAACAAGCGTGAAAGGACAAGTGCTCGATGATATTTTCACTTTTAGAGAGTCACGAAAAGCCCAAAATGACTACTCAAGTAATCTAAGCAAGAGGGTGTACCAAGTTTATGTGAACTGTAATATACACCTTGGTGATCAAATGAAAGAGAAATGACCAAGGGCTTAACGTACGTGTAGGCAGTCTCCCCGAATACTGTGTTCGGTGTATCACAGTTACAGGGTGGCATAATAAACTTCCTATGGATGAATGATTGCAACCTATGAGGGTCTCCCTTTATATACGTGATGGTACGGGGATCACAAGTCCATGCTATTGCTATCTAATGCTAAACGGTGAACGAAAACTGCTAGGTTTAACGACGCCGGAACACGTCACTAGCCTAGACCTCTAAAATATGTGCGTTATGTTTCAATGCTTCCTTAGGTTGATTGAATTCATTTGAAGGTTGATCTTGAATTAATGTTGCGATTTCAAGGCCTTACCGAATGTGATCTCGAATTCTTAATGAAAAATATATGCAAAAAAAAATCATTTCCATTCAATGAATGCTAGCTAAGATAAGGATAGGAATCTATGTCAAAGCAGCAATCAATTGAATCACAAGAAGAATTTCACTAATGCATCTAATACAACCAAATCAGAAAACGAAAAGCTCTTTCCTAGTTCACTAAGAGCTAGTAATGCAAAAGAACATTTTCATTTTCAATTTAAGCGAAAAAATGAAAATTTTGTCTTTTTAGATGAATGAGGAACACAATGCACTGTTACACTAAAAAGAAAAATAAACACTAGTTTTGAGCACTACGAATGTAATGATCTAAAACAAAGAGATCAATGAAATACAAACATAAAACACACTCAACACAAGGATGCACTCTTCCAAGCAAACAAAGGGCTTTCGAAACGATCCAATGAGAAATCTAAGTTATGCTCAAAGTGAGGAATGATGAAAACAAAGGTGATCATTCAACAAACCAAAGACATGAAGAACTGAAAGAAAGACTAAAACAATCAGTCTACGAATCGAAATGACAAAGATCAAAGTGATTCGAACTCAACTTAGAAGGCTCAGTGAGGAGAGGGCTGAACAAATAGCACAAGGCACCTAGAAACCCTAGGGAAACAAGCTCAACTGATAAGATGATGGACAAACAACTGAGAAGACCGAGTCTACAGAGTCAAAACAATTCTAGTAGACCAATTGCAAGGTGAAAAACCAATCCAGAGACAAGAAATACTGACAAACCTCAGAAAAGAGGCCAAAATTCAATCCTACAGGATTTAACACGACTAGTTAGATTGAATCCATGCTAAACACGGGTTGGCGTACCCATGACAAAAGAAACATGTGCCAATCAGTGAGATTGTTCAAAGAAAGCAGCGCCGAGCTAGAAAACTATGGGAAAAAATAAAAACCACTGAGCAAAGTTCAGACTTGACACTCTGGAACTAAACAAGATGGCTGAAAACAATCAAAAAAGTCAAGCAAAGCAAAAAAATGATGAAACGACCAAAGTCGATTTGACAAGAAAAACTCTCGACGAGCAATGAGATGATAAACACACATTGTTCCCCAGCGGAGTTGCCAACTTGTTGTGTAGGTATATCCACTCTATGGATAGAGGCGATCCCTTTAGCCCTAGGGTGGGTCTAGCAGCAAGAGGAAATGCTAATGCGTCGATTCCTAGTTAATGAATGAAACTGAGTTGGGATAGATGTCCTACCTTTGTTCCAACGCAGTTTTCGTAGCTGTGGCAGCAGTCTCCTGATCTTCGTTCGGACACGTCGCGACCCTTCAGTGGTGGTACTCAGGTGTCTGCACAAGGATTAGAGAACAAGAGAAACATACGAAACAACACTTGTATTCAGAACTATCTAATTGGTCAAGGAGAATTAAACATATTGCACAAGATTAATCATATCAAACGCAAAGCGGGAACCAAAAAATCAGTCATGTATTAATAAGAAGAGAGAAAGAGTTTACAAATAAAAGGGCCTTGACGTTGCAACCTCCTTTAGTGGGTCCAGTAGAAACACGCCTAGAGCATTCGTCGGGGAATTGATCTTGGCGGGGAAATAAGCCTAGACTCTCTCTCGACAATAGGTCTCTCTCTGCTCTATCTCACACTAGTTATATCAGACTGCTCAAATATTCAACCATTTCAGCAATGGTATAAAATGTTCAGCTAACTACATTTATGTGAGAGAGATGTATCTATAGGAGAGGAGGAGGAGGTTGGGATCCCTCAAATGGTGGAAGGGAGGCCTTATCCTTTGGGAGGTTTCTTAAATATAGGAAAAATGAAACCAAAGGAAGATGTTCGACGTTATTCATTCGAGCAACTCATGTTGACTCCACTGACAAAGTAGTTGGCAATGGAAACTTTGCTTCTATTTTAATTTTTTTTCCAAAAATAGCTCAGCGCAGGCATTCTGCTGAGACAGAGCGCCAATGGGCATGGGGCCCAGTGTTAATTTCCCTATGGGCATGAGGCCATAACTGCCTGCCAGTGCCGACCCAAAATCATGTGCTTTTGAGAGTCTGCTTCAGGAATATTCAACAGAGGAAATATTCTTCTCATGGCAAGGGATGCAATGACATTTTTTTCAAGGCATGGCACTACATAGAAGTCACAGAAATGGTCCTCCAATGTGCGGGATGGGGATTGCAGGGATGGTGACAAAATGTTGTGTAACAGTTAGTGATTCATCATATTGGTTTAACTGGTCATTTAATTCTTCTTTGAAATCTTCCATCAACTTTCTGTCTACCTTGGCGTCCTGTAACTCTAAATTGATCTCAATGACCTCTTGTCTGGCCTCTCTTAACTGCTATTTTAGTAATTACACTTCATTTTTTTCCACCATCTTCTCTTTACCTTTCCTTTGCACAAATACCTCCTTTGCTGCTGTAGATAAATCAATAATATCTTCTATGATAGGCTTCTTGCCTTTGCGAGAATATCCCGTATTATTATTTTCCATGACACCCTTTGCAAGTTGCAACCTAGTGAGAGGTTTCCTTGGCTGAAGGATGAAAAGGCTTCATATTCTCCTTCAAAATCAAGCTTTTTAGTAGTCTTACCTTTCTTTTTATTCTTGTCACCTTCAATATTTTCTTCTTCACCTGAGATTCATTTGGTGTTTCATGAGCATTTATCCTATGTTTCTTATTATTTTACTTTCAGTATCTTGATGTTTAGTTACTCAGAATTCATGTATATCATGCTTTGACTTCATTTAAAGATTAAGCTATTGTATATCTGTGTGTGTGTGTTGTCCTTTCATTGAAACATTTACATGCCTTAACTTCCACAAGGAGAACCATTGCCATTGAATTTCCTAACACTGACTCCATAAGCCCAATGGTAGCAAACCCTATACATTTTTCACCTGCAAAAAAACACATTCAAGACACTATTACATAGTTAGCCATCTGATTGGAACATATTTGAACAAATCATAGTTACTTTTGAAAGAGCCCTCTCAGGTTGAAAAGGTTAATTTTCAGTCAGAAGTTAGTTTGAAAGAGTTTCTCTAGGTTGTCTGGTGGAGCAGCCCATCTGTACCAACTTAGTGATAACATTTTTTGGTGCGTCTGCCAGGAGTCTGAAGACATATTTCCTGAAGTTTGTGCTCAAACAGTGAAGTTGAACTCTTGGAGGTAGCAAGAGCTCATAACATTTTGAGGCTGCAGACTCTACCTTGGTGACTCCACTAAATATCTTCATGTTTAAAGGTGGCTTCGAGAAAGAGATACACAAGGAGCTATCCAGATCCTAACCCACCTACAATTGTGGATAATCCAGAAAGGATTCTCAGAGGAATTGGAAGAAACCCTTCAAAATCAGGTATTCCATTACATTCAAGAGCTTTGTCCTCTGAAATTATTCGAAGTCCTGAAGATAAACAATTTGATGATAAAATTGAAGAAGTTGTTTTTAGGTCTAAGACTGAAAATGAACTGACTGACATAATACTAGACCTACAAAGACTAGGTATTGACACATCATCCCTAGTATCAAAAGAAGAGAAATAAGAATCCTGGAAGACTGTCACATCAGAGCTATTGTTAGAGAGAGAGTCATTTAAAAAATTAAAAGAGTTGGATCCTTTTGATTTTTTGTTGAAGAGAAAATCTGGTATACCTTTGCCTAAATGGAGTTCATTTGTATCTAGACTTAAAATACCATCTACACCATCTCCTAAAACTTCAGCCTCACCTACTGTGTTTTCTAGAAATCAGAATGTAAGCTCTTATATTGTTCTTCCACATACCACAGTTCCTATCATCATGGCTGGAATTGTTCCTCCTCTTGCTCGACCTACAAGATATGCTCCACTTTTCCTTCGTGCTGTCCTACATGACCTTCCAGATGGATACTCAACTAGAATTAAAATTTTTGGGAGTGAAGAAGAAATATCAGCTCAAGAACATGTAGACAAATTTAATGATTTCATTGACAGAGAGGAATTAGACCATGAGGATGTAAAAATAAGATTATTTGCTTAGAGTTTCACTGGTGAAGTAAGAAAATGGTTTAAGGTCTTAGCTCTAGCTAGTTTTCAGAATTTGGAACAACTAGAAGGTAGTTTTTTGACGAAGTGGGGGAGTAAGGTAAATCCAATACAGGCTCTGACTGAGTATAACAATTTGAAAAGAGTCTTAGATGAATTTGTCCAAGACTTTTCTAAGATATTTAACAAGGTCTGTAACTCCATACCTGCTGATATTAAACCTCCTCCAAGAGCTGCTCAATTACACGATGCAGAGGCATTTCATGATGAGTTATCCATATTTTTAAGGGAAAGAGAGTATTCTTCTTTAGCAGAGATGCAGAATGATGTAGTAAAATTAGAGGTGAACATGGCAACTGGCAAGAGGTCTAAGATGGGCAAAAAAAATTGAAAGAAGAGGAGAAGCCTTCTTCATCCTCAGATGCTAAGTTTGATTCCATGATGAAGACCATGGAGAAACTTTTGGACAGACTTGTTCTTGGATCCACTCCTTTGCCTCCTGCACAACAAGATACACATATCATAAATCCCCAATTTAGGAGACCTCAAATTCAACAAAGACAAAGAGAAAACATAAATCAGTCTGACACACAAGTGAGGCCTCCCTTTCATCAAAATTTACTTGATGAAGAAGAAGCACAACCTGAGTTCCAAGATGATATTATTCATTACTTAGATGAGACATGCCTATTATTTGTCTAACTAAAGAGGAACATGATGAGTCTAGTCATGATGAGTCTAGCCATTTTTGGAATGAAAAAACAATACAATTTGAGAAATAGAAATGTCCCCATTACAACAAACAAAGCTCAACCAAAGAAAGATTTTCCTAAATCAACTGAGCCAAATAAGGATACACCACCACCACCTCCTGTCAAAGAATTTGAAAAAGCCTCATCTACTTTCCAAATTCCAAAATGAGATCTCCAAAATCCAAATTCCAGTTCCGTTTGGAGAAATTATCAAGGTCATTGAATATAGAAGCAAAATTGTCAATATGTTAAATTCTCAGCCCAGACCTTCAGACATCATCAATCTGCAAGAAGACCATCCCACCATTTTCCTTGGACCAAGGGTATAATATGAACAAAATGAAGAATTTTCTCCTTTTTATGTAAGTCTAAATATTCATGATATGAATTTTCAAAATGCCATGTTAGAATTAGGATCTTCTCACAACCTTATGCATAAAGTGATTATGGAAAGGGTGGGCTTAGAGATCACTAGACCTTACAAAGATATGTTTTCTTTTGACTCTAAGAGAGTCCAATGCATAGGTCTCATTAAAGATGTTGTTGTTGGACTAACAAAAGTACTTTCTAAAACAATGGTGATGGACATAGTGGTAGCTGACATTGCTCCGAAGTTTGGTATGCTTTTATCTAGATCTTGGGCAACCAAAATTAAAGGGACTATGAAGATGGATATGAAATATGCCACCATTCCGGTTTTTGGTGAGAAAAGGAGGCTGTATAGGGAAAGTAGGATGGCTTACATGGTGAGTGGCAAGGACAAGCCTCAAAATTTTCCTATTCATGCAGTTGAAACTGAATTGGGTTTAATTTTGTTTAATGAACTTTTTGATGAGGCAAAAATTGAAGAAAAGATACAAAATCAACAAGCAGAAAATGAGGGATGTGTTGAGGAAAATGGAGAAGGCTGGTGGCTTTTACACTTTGATGGCTTTGTTGGAAGAGAGGGGTTTGGAGCAGGGATATGGATCACTACTCCTAATGCTGAAAGTAAGTTTTTCTCTTTCAAACTTAACTTTGACTGCACAAACAATATGGTAGAGTACGAGTCACTATTTTTGGGTCTAGAGACTTTGAAAAAATTAGGCACCAAAAAGATATCAGTCTGTGGTGATTCAGAGTTATTGATTAAGCATGTTGAAGGGTCTTACCAAACAAAGGATGTAAGAATGAGGTCATACATAAACTTAATCATTGAAATACTTGATAATTTTAAGTAATATGCTTTCATTGTCAAAACTAGAGACCAAAATTCAGTAGCTAATTCTCTAGCTGTCTCTGCAAGTTTATTTGTCATCCCTACTCATTATAGTGAGAAATATGAGGTTTAGGTCAGACATATGCTAGCAATCCCTAATAACATCATTAATTGGAAAATGTTGATAATTACCAGTGAGTCCAAAATTTCCTTGAATTGAAGGAGGAATTTGAGAATATCCAAGTAGACCAACAAAATATGTTTGATGAAACTAAGGTCAATCTTGAAGCCTTGCAGCTGAAAAAAAATTGTATTCCCAAAGGCCTTATTCTCCTTGAGAAAATATTTGATCAAAATGATGTTTTCAAATCTCCTATAATGCAGGATGACGATGAGGAGATGGAGACTTGCAATATTGGTAAACAGAAGTGCTTAAAATGGTCAAACTAAATAAGTTTATTTCTATGGAGATGAGACAGAAGTATGTGGATATGATGAAGAAATATATTGATGTTTTTGCAAGGAGCTATGCTGATCTGAAAAAGTATGATCGTAGCATTATCAACCATACTATTCCCATCAAACAGAATGAAAAACCTTTCAAGCAGAAGTTGAGAAGAATTAATCCTTTGCTCATGCCTTTGATTGAGAAAGAGATTAAGAAATTTTTTGATGCAAAGGTCATTGTACCTATAAGGTTTTCAAAATGTATTGCTAATATAGTACCCGTCAGAAAGAAGAGTGGTGAGATTAGAATTTGTATTGAATTTAGAAATCTAAACAAGGCATCTTTGAAGGAAAACTACCCTCTTCCCAAGATGGATCAGATTTTGCAGAATATTGTTGGCTCTCAAAGAATGTCCATGCTTGATGGATTTTCAGATTACAATCAATATTGGTACATCCAGAAGATCAAGAGAAAAATAATTTTACCATGCCATAGGGAACATTCATGTATGCCAAGGTGCCTTTTGGTTTAATGAATGCAGGTGCAACCTTTCAAAGGGAAATGGATATTGGTTTTGCTAAGGAGAAAGAAAAATTAGTTGTGGTATATTTGGATGACCTAACTGTGTTTTCAAGAAAGGAGGAAGAACACTTGAAACATTTGGAGAAAATTCTGCAGAAATGTAGAAAATTCGGTATCTCTCTTAATCCCACCAAAAGTGTCTTTGCTCTAACTTATGGAAAATTGTTAGGACACATTATATCAAAATATGGAATAAATAATGATCCTAATAGAGTCAGTGCAATTCAGGAGATAGACCTGCCAAGGAATAGGAAAGAGATTTGGTCTTTTATTGGAAAGGTAATTTTTGTTAGAAGGTTTATCCCAAACTTTGCCGAGATTGTCAATAACATTACCAATATGTTGAAGAAAGAATATGATGTTAAGTGGATGGTAGAATCTAAGAAACCATTTTAAGAAATAAAGAAAGCCCTCACTCAAGCCCTAGTGCTTATAAGTCTTAACTTCTCAAGTGAATTTATGGTTTTTACATTTGCTTCTGAAAATACCATTGCTGGAGTTTTATTACAGAAAGGGAAACAAGATAGTGAGCAACCTATTTCATTTTTCAATAGGACTCTTTCCAAATATTAATTGAAGTATAATATTTTGGAAAAACATGCATATTCTTTAGTCAAATCTCTTAAAGATTTCAGAATTTACATTCTGCATTCTCATATTATTACATTTGTGCCTAATACTGTGGTGAAAGATATTTTGACCCAAGCTGATCCTGATGACAAAAGAGGGAAATGGATTTCCACTTTTCTGGAATATGACATAGAAACTAAGCCTACCAAGTTGGTGAGGTGAAAGGGATTAGCAAAATTGATGGCACAGTCAAATTTTGAATGTCTTGACATGAATTTCATTGCAGAAATTTCAGAGATGATAGAAGAAGAAGAATTGGTCCCTATTGAAGAGAAATTCATCTTGTATGAATGGTACAAAGATGTGATCTTTGTACTACATCATCATAAAGCCTCTCCTCAATTGACTAAGTCAAAGTCAAGGTTTGTGAAGCTGAAATCATTGAGATACTGCATTTTGAATAAAATCTTGTATTGGAAGGATAACGATAAAATTATTTTGAATTGTTTGTTGGAAGAAGAGGGTGAGAAATAAATTGAAGAGTTTCATAAGGGAGATTGTGGAGGAAACCATTACTGTAAGGCCATAGCCAACAAGATACTCAGAGCAGGGTATTATTGGCCTACCATGTTTAAGGACATCTACAAGAAGATCGTTGCATGTCATGAATGCCAAGTTTTTGATGATAAGAAGAAGCTGATTCCTTTACCTTTGAAATCAATATATGTTGAAGCTCCTTTCCAGCAATGGGGGATGGAATTCATTGGTGAAATACACTGAGCATCCTCAGGGCAGCATCGCTGGATTTTGACAGCCACAGACTATTTCACTAAGTGGATTGAAGCTGTTATCACTCATAATTTTGTGAGTCATTACTTGAAATGGTCATACAGTTCACTCCTTCAAAAGGGTAAGGTCTCCTTAAACCTTTTTCAAGTTGGCGTAGGAAATTTCATTTTTTCATATTTAACCTATCCTAAGTTTCAAGACCACCCTCATTTCATCTCAAAACCACCTCCATATAGTTCACATCATGTTCCATCAGTCATCATTTGCTGACATATTTGATTTCCCAAGCTTACAACTCCGAAAAGGTCATTTTAGCCAAGAATCCCTACTTTCTTAGCGAATTTAGTGTAAAATAGGTAGAAAACGCTACGAAACTATCAACAGTTCCGTAGTGAATATGAAGCAATTCTCTATTTTCTAACTTTTAACAGTCAACTTCAAGGGCGGTTTCTGGGCAAACAAAGAAGTATTTTAAGAAAATGAGAGAGGTTATTTTCAGGAACATATCAAATAACAATAGCCTATTTCAATTTTCTCAAAATTCTACAAATTGGGAGATATAGGGATGTATTTCAGCCCTATTTTCAGAATGCATAATTTTCTTGTTTTATACATGTTTTTAGAATGCAGATTCTGGACATCTGGAGACGTGTTTAAAAAAAAAAGAGAGGTTTTTCTTCAAGACATATTTACCAACATAAAAATACTTCAGTTTGGAAATATATATCAAAGATAGGGAGAAAATAGCGCATCTCTGAACCCTATATTTTCACAAAAAAAGAGTCATTTTAGTGATGAATAAACTTGCTAAAGGTGAAAAGGATGTTTTTTGAAGAGGAAACACCTCAATGCTATTAAATTGAGTTTGATTATATTTTAAGAGGTTAATGGAATGTTGAAGACCAATTTTCTACAGCTAGAGGTTATTTTTTTGAGGCAAAGTCAAAATCTGGAATTTCACAGTTTTCCACAGTTTCGTAGCGTTTCCTAGGCTTAAAGCTAGGAAAATGCTACGAAAACAACTGTAGCTGTATTTTTTCCTTTAAGACCACTTTTTGTGGATTTAAAGGAGAGGAAATGGTAGTGATGAGGTATCAAGTCATGATGGACACCCTGGAATAGCCAAAGAGCAAAAATGTTGAGTGAAAAATCTATTTTTGGATGCTACGAAAGTGTCCTGTTTTCGTAGCGAGCTGTTTTTTGAGGTTTCTGAGAAAATGAAAAAGTAATTTGGAAATATGAAAGAGGTTTTTCTTCAGAACAAGTCCATATAAAAAAACCTCTCTTAGTTTCTATAAATACATCAGGGTTTGGAAATTATACACTCATCTTTGAAGCCTGTTTTTTCAGAATTTTCACTAACCAGATTTATGAGAAAATTGTAAAAATTCGACTTGGAGGAGGTCCAACTCAACATCCACGTGGCATGATGAAACAAAAAAACTATAGTACACTTAGAAAATTAGTTGGTTGTAGTTGATAAGGGTTATTAAATTTATTTGTTGAATTATTAATGAAAGAAGAGTCCTTTTTGTATTCAAACTCTGCAAAACAGAAATATCCCTAGGAAGTCTCCAAGTGATGGAATCATGTTTGAAATAGGTATCTGAGGTGGGAATTCGAGTGGAGTAAGGTGGAATATCATTGGTATGAGTCCTAAATCTATAAAGGATAAATTTTTAGAGTTATAAAGGGTTGGGAGATGTTATGAAGGCACTACTCTTGTAATCTTTGTCTATCAGTAATATACAGTTGCAACAACTTATTTGAGACCTGAGATTCATCTATGTGTTCTTATGTATGTTTCTTATTTCATCCTTTTACTTTATCTCCAGTTTTATAGTTGTATGATCACTTGTAATTCATGATTACATGCTCCAACTTCCATTTATACACTCAGTCTGTTGTTTTTTCATGCTTTATTACTTTGCTTCTTTATAATCACTTGGAATTCATGGTGACATGCTCCAACTTCCTGTATGCATATAGCTTGTTGTTCTATCCTTCATGTGTGGTTTTATAAGAATACAATTGCCTCAGCTTCCATGAGATAGATTGTCTTGTGACTTAGTTTTCATATTGACTCCATAAGCCCAATGGTAGTAAACCTTATACATCTTTCACCTACAAAATAACACATTCAATCCAATTTAGAGTTAGCCATATGCTTTCAAGTTGTTCATTGAATATCATTTATCCTTTTTAGAGAGCCCTCTCAGGTTGGAAAGAATAATTTCTGGTTACAAGTGGTTTGAAATAGTTACTCCAAGTTTACCATTGAAGCAGCCCAATAGGATTCACTTTGGTGATAACATTTTGGCGTCATTGCCGGGGACCAAAGGTGTAAATTTTCGCTGGGAAAAACGAAAAAGTTTCAGTTCTAAGGTATGAGAGCAGTAGACACTTAGGCACATATTGGCTGTATTTCCGCCCTGGCAATTCCACACATCAAATAATCAATTGTAAGGTGACTCCACTGCTTGAAGATTAGTAGCTTGATGAAGATCCAAGATGAGTTCCATTGCAAGAATAAATGCCAGGTATGCCCCTATGAATAGGTCTCACATCCCTAGTTTTCCAAATCCTATGCCAAAGGTAAAATGGTTAACTGATATTCTTATATTTAAAGATGAAAATAAAGAAAATTCTGCTCTTCATTTGGTTAGATTCCATATGCATGTATGCAGACTTAAGGTTTAGTTCCCTGAGGATTGTCTCATGAAGATGGTTATGGTCACTTTAGAGGGAAAAACATGGTCTTGGTACGAAAGCTTGCCAAATGGTTCATTATATTCTCTTGCTGATTTCCATGTTGCATTTTATGAGATGTATGAAGAGTGTCATCCCTCCTTATTCCGTGTCAAATACTGCTACAAACATTGTGTGAGTTTTATTGAATATTTGGAGAATTGTTATGAATATGATGAGTTTATGGATGAGGAAATTTTAGAGGCCCTTCATGACAATCCCTTTCATCACCAAGAAGAAATGATAGGCTCTCTTTTGGATGAAAATGAAACCCAAAAGGAGTTTATTTATGAAAATCATGTTACATCCTCTGAGTTTGATGAAAAACTGTCGCAGACTTGTCAGCCTTTTGATCTTCAGGAATATGAGAATCATTTCAAACAACAAGAGGAAATATTGGAATATAATTGATATAATCCTTAGGTAAAGGAGAAATTTTATTCTTCATGTCATTCCTTGCATCAAACTACATCAAATGATGATCACACTAATGAGGAAGTGGATGAAAATTTTTCTTTGTCTTTGTCTTCTTATGTAAAGTCATTTGAGTGTAAGTCAGAATATAAGATTCAATTTCTGGATGAAGTTGCTAAGAATAGTGAGAAATACATTGAAGTTTCAGAAGGTCAAATTCAATCCTATAGTCTTCATGATCAAGATCATTCTTTTCAAAAAAAATTAATGCCTGAGCACAGAGAAGGTGCTGCTACCTTTATTTTTTGAGATTGAGGAAGAATGCCCTGTTTTTGAAAATCAGTTTGATAGCACACAAATGAAATATTGTGTTGCTGAGCAAAGCATATATGAGTTGTCCAAAGCTGAAGAATGTCTTGAGAATCATCAAACAGGTTATGTCTTCTATGACCCTATAGCTGACTACATGGAAGAGTTTTATAATCCAGATTTCCAGTTATATTTTCATTATGCAGATCAAATCCATTTTATGTTGCCTTGGTCATTTCAGTATCCTGCTTACCTTTGGTTCAAGTGTAGTCAAGAGGTTCAAGTGTCAGATCAGATCAATCATTGGCTTCATTGGAAGTTTCATGTTGCTTGAATCAAACATGAAGATTGCAGTTGCTAGGGTAGGTAGGAGTGTGTGTATAAGCTAAAGTATACTAAGCATATTTTCAGTAGGTACAAAGTTGGATTTTCAGCAGTAATCATCAAGCTTGAGCCCGAGGTGAGGGCCGTAAGAGCTTGGTGAAGTTTTCATAAATTTCAGAGTTTAAATTTCCAAGAAGATGGATGGCACTGGAACTATAGGTTCTTTGGTGTACCACAGGGGCACACCATCCCAAGTGGAGCCACTGTATGGGACAAGTTGGTAGAGGGTCTAGTAACCATCTTGAAGGAGTATTTTTAATAGTGTTTTTCATAAACACCTTTTGCTTCAAATTTTCCCAGAAGATCAGTGGTTCCAAAGAACACTTTGTTTGCTAAATCAAAAAGAGAAAAAAGTGATTAGAGGATAGGGTCTTTTTCTTCTTCAAAGAGTTCTTCTTGCTGCATGTTACAAAGGATTAAAAGATAGAGTTTGAAAGTGAATGTGCTGTGTGTAAAAATCAAAGGACAGTTGTCTCCAAAATCCACAAACAGTCCTTATCAAAATCCTCATTCCTCAAACACAAATGCTGAAGGGATGAAATGGTTTTTTATTCAACTCATACCTATTTGATAAACTACAGAAAACAGTGATCCTTAAGGGAGACAGATTTTATTTTGACAGGCCTATCACTCAGTAACAAGGGGGTGATTTTATGTTTTAGAAAAATAATAATCATCCACAGAGAGGAAGTCTTATTCAAAAATAAGAAAAAATGTTTTCTAAAAGGGTACAGTCTATATTTCAAATCAGTCCATTAAAACAGTGCTACCAAAAGAGACATTGTTTTTCAAAGGGACATACTTATTTCTTCAAACAACCACATTAAACAGTGATCTGAGGAGGAGGAGTTCATACAGTCAAAATCAAGGAGAGGTAATTGTGTCTTAACAAACTTGTGGGTTGACTGAGGACAGACTTGGTTTTTCTCAAAGAGTAAAGGGTGTGTTGATTGAAGATTTATCTCAGTGAACATTTGAGACAGTTTTCCTTGGTGAATCAACCAAGGATCTCAGAAACAAAATTCCTCCCAGACAAGATAGCAGAAGTGGTCCTCACAAAATTTATGAACCTTTTTCAACTGAGGAAGTGAATGCCCCTCCTTCAGTACTCTTTAACTTTCATGAAGTAGGATGTTTGGAATTTTGTCAAAAGGTTCAGGAGGTGAAAATTTATCTTCCCTTGACACATTTGTTTGCTTTAAGACTGCAAGGGAAGCATTTCATCTAGCAGGTTTAGACTTCAAGCTCTCTCCTAGATCTATCTCCAAAGCTACCAAAATTCCATGTCAGAGAAAAATGGTTTAAGCAGAGCTACCTAGATTCAGATCAATACAAACCCTTCTTGAAACCAGAACATCGGGATGCATGCCCATCTATCTTTCCTTTTTCCTATTTGTTGACCAGCTATGCTCCTCTCATGAATATAATCATGAAGTATTTCACATGCGAAGGGAGGTTTTCCCGAGTTTATGCTTATCATATCAGGCTACTCATGCACTTCACAAGAACCCAATTGCTAAACCTACCCTTTTTCCTCTATAGAAGCATTGAAAAGATGGCTTCTACTATTCAAAATAAACCTTCCTCTCAGCAGCAAGCTTGTATTTTCCATCATTCCCTTATCAAGATCGTCGTCCTCCATCAACTTGAGAAAAAGGGAGTTTCTTGGGACTCTTTCATTTCACATCCTGATTTCGCCACTGCTTCTTCATCCCATGCGCCTCCCTCACCATCCACTCATCATGTTCCTCCTTCTTCTAGTAAATTCACTCCTAAGAAGCAAACATCTCCTATGATTGAAAGTAAAGAGGAGCAAAGTGAGAGAGAGAAAAACAGTGAAGAGGAGCAAAGTGACAAAGAGAAAAACAGTGATCAAGAAGAACACAGTGAAAAAGGGAAAACAAGTGATGAGGAAGGACAAAAAGAAGAATCCAAGCACAACAGTGAGAATGAAGAAGGAAATGATGAAGAGATGGAACAAGTTGATGAAGAACACAACAGTCACAAAGAGGAAAATATTGGCAGCCCACACAGCAGTGAGCATGATGATGATGAGGCACAAAACATTGAGGATACAGAGCCTCACAATCCTGAAGAAAGCAGGGACAAAAGTGTACAAGGTATCCCTCAAGGAGACATGCAAGGTGACAGCCAAGGCACTTATGAGGAGGGTCAAGACAATCCTCAAAGGGACACTTATGGTGAAAAATAGGAAAGCCCACCAATCAGCAAGGATGATGACAAAAAAAGCCCAAGAAGTGAGCATCCTAAAGAAGGCAGCCTTCAAAAGAAGGAAAATAGTGACAAAGCTGATGAGGGGAGTAGTAAAGGCAAGGACCAAATAGAGCATGTGCTAGCTGCCTCTCTTAGGCAAGGGGCCATGCTTTCTTCTCCAAAGGTAACAAAGCCCCGAATATCAAGAAATAAAGTGGCTCAAATTGTAACTCCAAATGTTATTAGATCACTCCAAAGAAAAGGCAAGTTGCCCAAGTAATCCATTGTTGAATTACCAAAGAAGAGGAGAACCAAGAAATCCACCCAAAGCAAGGGAAAAGAGAAGGAGGAAAGTAGCCATGAGAAAGAAAGGGATTTTGACATAATTCAGATAAACAGTGATGACAGTGACAATGAGGCCAAAATTCTAGAGTCCCTCTTGCTAAATAGAGAAGAACAAATTCATGATCTAAGAGCGGATCTAGAGAGGTCTAAAAACCTCATTCATTTTCTGCAAACACAAAACAAGAAAATGAATGTCCACATGGCAGTTTATGAGACACAGGCTATCAAGTACCAAAAGGAAGCCTCCAAAGCCCACATTAAGTTGGAAGAACTTATGGGAGAATTCAATGACACTGAAGAAGAAGATCAGCCAAGGAGGAAGAGGCCAAGGACTATGGGACTCAAAATAGCTTTGGAGAAATAGAAAGAGGAAGAGGCTGCCCTTTTCTGATCCTTTCCTCTTACTACTTTATTCACCCAAGAAATAGAAAACAATAGAGAAGCATGGCTTAAAAGGGTGAATAAACACTTGGAGAATAAGTTGGAAAGAGCTAATAGAGACTTAAGCCTTCAAAGGAAAATGACCAGGCATTATAAGAAGCTAAATCAATTTTCCCGAAGGAAATTGAAGGTTACACAAGAAAAGCTCAAGGTGGCTCGAAAGAGGCGCCCGACACCAAAAGTGAAGAAAGGCATATCAAGGCTTGAAATTTTGGCCTCCGCTTCTCAACATGCTTCTGAAAACCCATGAGGGTCATGCTCGCCAAAATTGGGCATAATTCGACAAGTTTTTGTTTTTTTACTTTTTTGGGCTTTTTGCAGAAAATCATGGGCATCGCCATTTTATTTTGAAGCATCCTAAAAGGTTGAAAATGGTATCATTAGATGTAATAATTTTAGGGGCATCTACTCAACAAATTTCAGATCAATTGAAGATGTTTTGGTCCCCCAAAGTGGCGAAAAACAGTCACTTTTTCAACACTATGCCTCGCATATCAGCGAAGGCTAATTTCTGGGTTTTTCCACACAGGTCAAATTTTCATAGGCTTCTATTGATCAGTTTGGGAAAAAAAAATATTTTCAGAAACTAGACATCCATATCTTTCCAACGGGCCATCACGGGCCTCGTTTCGACATCGTGAAGTCCTCCAAAAGTTTCCCACAATACATGGGATTTTCTACTGCTATATTTTTGAAGTATTTTTGTGAAAAATGCAGTTTTCTGAAGTGGATTTCCAAATGTGCGTTTAGCATTTTTTGGTCATTGTCAGTTGGGAAAAGTCAATTTAATTTATTTTTTTAGCATTTTTAGGATATTTTTATAGATATTTTGTGCCTTGGGCTTTGCAAAGCCTCAAGGACAAAATCAGATATTTTTGATGGGTCAATGAGTTTGCTAGTTGCACTAGGAGGTTCTCCTTCATCTTTGCCTATATATTCCAAGAGATTTCATTGTAAACAAGGTTGAACTTGATGATATAGAGAAATATATGGTTATACAAGCTTGGAATAAATAATTTGTCTCATGCATTGGATAGTTTCTTGAATGTTTTGGATGATGAATTAGGACTGCTGTTGGATTCCTTGACTTGGTAAAATGCTATAGTGTTCCTCTCTGTTATGTTTCCTTAGTTTTCATACATATTTCATGTTCTTTGCTTGCTGTAAGACAGTAGAGAATAGATTTGAGAAATTCCCATGGTGGCACCTCAGATTTCCTGATTCATTACAGCTTCTATGTTTTCTTCCTTCTTAGTCATATCAAAGAATTCTTAACTGCTCTTTGATCACTGAAGAACTTGTTTGCTTGTTTCATTTATGGTTGTTATGCATGCTAAGTATGATTCACGGTATGCCCTGCTTACTCATGGCTAGTCAAAGCTCCATCTCTGAAACCTTTGTTTGAATGTTTGATTGTCCTAGTTGAACCAAAGAGGTCTTGTATCGATCTTGCCCTTTGCTCAAAACTCTGCAATCTTAGTTCAAAGTGCTCGATAGCCCAAAATACTATGTCTAGGAGTTCCCTCTTAGTAGTTTGAGTTATTTGTTTGTCTTAATTGTTTTTACCCAAAGTCTGATAGCGATTTTCCTAAAGTTAGAGAGTCATATATCTCTATGTATCGCTTGAATGTTTATTTTATGCATCTATCAGTTTGAAGTTACATTTATCATGATTAATGGTTAGCCCTACCATATAAATGTCTGCTATTGAACTATTTATGTTTGAAAGCCTTTGTCCTTCACAAGCTTAGTGTCCATACCACTTCATTTCACCTAAAGATACATTTTACCTTGATCAAATCGGCTCTTCAATATACCTTGTATCACCATTTGAGGCTTTCTTGACCTTTTCGACCCCATAGACCAGTTGATCTAACTATATTTTTATCTATTTAGTCTTTGATCAGTTCCTCCCTCAAAAACTAAAAACAAAACCAAAAACCTACTTCATAACTAGCCTAAAATAAAAAACACAAGAAGCAAACAACTATACATCCCTTACACAAATAGAGAGAGCCCTCTCTGAGTCCAGGAAGGATAGGTCCTTGGGCTCCAAAGTTGGTTTGATCTTACCCTGTCACTTGGTTTGCCAATTAGCCAAATCACAGGACCCTAAC
>CM076584.1:214947844-215011827 GCA_034641835.2 Pinus albicaulis | reverse complement strand
GAAGGAAACCCCTTGTTTTGTATGAGGATATTGTATTGGTGCTACGTATTGAGTGTATATTATTAGCGAGAACCAGAAAGGGGGAACGTGTGAGAGAGTAGAGGATATTACAACAGATCTGTTGTAGGTTATCTCTTCATTTTGCTGGATAATAGAAAGGAAGTACATGCTATTTCCGTGGACGTAGCCCAATTTGGGTGAACCAGATATATCTGTGTCTCTCTTGTTTTATATGTTATTCATGTGTTTGTGTTTCCGCATATTTTATGCATTACATTTCTCTGTAATATATAATTTTCTAAAAAATTATGGAATTCATCAATCACCTTAGGAATCTCTTCTTATACCATACATACAAGAAAAATCCCCACCATGTCCTTCGAGTACAACTGGAAATTAGAGATAATTTTTTTTTGAGCCTCAAGGCCCTATATTTAACTTTGTCAAAATTCAATGGGAATTTCAGAAAAAAGTAAATACTAGACAAGATACTTATACCACTGCAAGACTAGGTATTTCATTTAGATTTTTTGTGTTGAGGTCTCAATATTCTCTCGCTCCTCTTCTCCCTCATTATTTGTCAACATATTTATACCTGAGGCATGGAAGTTAGCCCCTGAAAATATTAATTTTAGCTAATCCCTGCCCCTTGATCAACTTAGTGGGTTTTACATACATATCATATTCTTGAACCTTGGTAATCCACTTGCCTCTCTTGCCTTCATTGTCACACTGCACAAGAATATATTTCACAACAGTTGTAGGAACATAAGATATTATATTTGACTGCCAGATATAAATTCTAAAGGCCTTCAAAGCTTTGACTAAGGCATAGGCATTTTTTTCTAAAAATTTGTATTTCAACTCTGCATCTCGCAATTCCTGGCTAAAAAATTCAATTGGTTTCTCTTGTCCTTCATTATTTTTCTACAATAAAACAATTGCCACCATGTTGGGAGAGGAAAAAGAGAAAATTAGGAATGACTTATGATAATATGAGCTAGCTAAGATTATGGTTTCTGTAAAATATTTTCTAATTTTGGAGAATGACTCACAAGATTCTTTAATCCACTTGACTTCCCTATCCTTCTTCAACATTTCTATGATTTCTTTTACAATTTCAGGATAGTTTGGTATAATTCTTCTTATTTTGTTTTCTTCCCAAGAAAACATAAATTTATTTTCTATTTCTTGGTAATGGAATATTATTAATAGCCTCCACCATTTTTGGATCAATGTTTACAAGTTCCTTTGCCACAATGTAGCTCAATAACTTCCCTTCACTTAAAGAAAACTCTGATTTCTTGGGGCTTAAGGAAAAACCATACCTTTTGCATTTTGAAAATGTGAGCTGCAAGTGCTTAATGTGTTCTTCATTTATTTTTGAGAAAAAAATGATGTCATCCAGGTAAATCACTACGAATTTATCCCATTCCCCAACAAATTCTATATCCATTTCTCTTTGGAAAGTAGCTCCAACATTTATGAGGAAAAAAGGAATTATGGCATACATATAAGTTACTCAAGGTATAGTAAAATTTGTCTTCTTCTGATCTCCAGGGTGTACAATGATCTGATATTATCCAGAGAAATCATCCATCATAGACATTCATGCAAACACTACTACTTTATGCAGAATGTAGTCCATTTTAGGAAAAGGTTAGTTATCTTTCAGTGAGGCCTTATTCAGATTCTTGAAATCCACACATAGCCTTATTTCACCATTCTTATTCGTGACAAGAAATAAATTTTAAACCCAATCTGAATACCTCAAAGGCACAATAATCTTAGCTTGTAATAGTTTCTTCACCTCCTTTTCAATTGATGGGAGTAATAGATGTTAATATGTTTGAGCATCTACTTATATGGATTCACTCCATTTTTTAAAGGAATTTTGTGTTGTATGACACTGGTGTCAAAAGTCTTCAAATCATCATATGACCAAGCTAACACATCCATGTATTCTTTGAAAAGGTCAAGATATATTTGTTTGTATTCCTTAGGAACTCCTTTTTATAACTTGATGATTCTAGGGTCTTCTTTTGTGCCAATATTACAATCCTCCACCTCCTCCTCAAGTTGTTATTGACTTGGATTAGTATTCACATAATTTGAGTTAAAGAGCCTTTCCAATGGAACCAACCCTATAGGGATGGTATTTCCCTTTAGTTGTAGGATTTTGTGACCAAGAATAGATTCTTCCCAATCGACTTGTTGTTCATCTGTCGTCTTCTCGTCCTCATGGTCAATCATTGAGTTTAAGAACTCTCCAACAACCTCCATAAAGTGTTTGGTCCATTCCTCATCTTCAAACACCTACCAATACTTCACATTGTGTGGCATTGATGTCCTGCACCTGATCTGAACTTCATATCCGAGAAAGGGGTTTTGAAATTACAAGCAACAATTTCCAAAGAGTCAGCAATCCTATTTCGCTCTCTAGGAAAGAATTGAACATTGAAGGCTAAGAATTTTTTTTCAACTAAATTCCATACTTCGTTCCTATAAGACTTCAATCTTGGGTGTTTGGTATGACATTGATTTTTTACTTTCTTTAGCACCAACTCTGAATCCATGAACATAATGATGCACCCAACATTAAGGTTTTTAGTAGCTTGCAACCCTAACAACAAAGATTTATATTCAACAACAATGTTTGTGGCCTCAAATTCTAGCTTGAAAGAGAGAGGGATCAAGCTACCTTATGGAGATACCAATAACACACCTGCCCCATTTCCTTCCCTAGAATAAGCACCATCAAAATATAATTTCCATACCTTGTCATGCTCCAATGATTGTTTACTCAGCTTAGCTATACATTCTACTTGGGAGTCTCTTATAATTTTATCATATTCTTCTAATGGAAGACAAGAAAAAGAATTTTCTTTATCAAACACATGAGCATTGTTTGAACAATCTGCCTTTGTAACTATCTTCAGAAATCTATATTCCTCGTATAATCGATGCTCCTCTCCACCAAACACAGGAATGATAGCATATGTTAGCTCCAATTTAATGTACCCCCCAATTTTCATTCCGCATGATCTAGACAAAATAATACCAAATGTTGCAGGGATTTCAACAAATACAATGTCCATTACTACACTTTTTAATGGGATTTGAGCCAAATTGACCACCAAATCCTGATCATACCCATAAAATTTACTCTTTTTGAATCAAAGGAGTATATATCTTTTTATGGTTTTGTTATCTATAGTCCCAACTGTTCCATCACTGGTAATGACATTAAGTTATGAGATGCTCTTGAGTCAAGCATACAATTATGTAGTAGCAAGTCGTGATTCACCAAGGTGACATAGAATGGGGTAGTTGAAGAGTCCTGCTCCTCCACATGGGGTCCAAACACAACCATGGGCCTCTATTATTGAAGGTTAATACTATCTTGTAGGGGGGTAGTGGCGAGTGAACTCATAAACTAAGACACTTGAGCTTTATAACTGATTTGTTTTAATAATTCAGTCAGAGGGACAACTATCTTGAATTTCTCCAACTCTTTTTGAATACTGAAGGTAGAGGAAACCCTATCAATTTTAAAATATTCAACAAGTTATTTTTTCTCATTGTAGATTGTCTTTATAAGTGGGGGAAATTGATCTATTTTGAAGGCTACAAAATCATTTTGAATACGATTACAGGATTCTTTTTTGGTTGGTGAAACCTGGTTGATATGGCTTGGGGGGACTTGGATGAAGAGTTTATTTATTATTATCTTGCCCCACGAACCTTTTCCTAGATGACCCGAGATCATATTTCCTATGTAACTGGGCTTGCATGAAGTTAGAAAATTGTTTGCAATCACTATATATCTCATCATCATCTAGTGGGGCATCCAAATCATCCACTTCTCCTTCATGTGCTTCTATTTCATTTTCTCCCTCTGAGAGATAAGATAATTGATTTTCCTGAACTTCTATAGTTTCTTCAACCATATCCTTAGGATCATATTCTAATTACAAAGGAGGTTGAATATGATTTTGTTGATACTTTCTCTCCATTTTCAAGAGGTGCAAGGGCAACCTCTTATATTGGGGGTTAAAATTTCTGTTAGGAGTTGGTTGATTTTGTTGATTTGGAGTTTTTTTCTCCAAATATAGCTTCATAATTTTGTTAGAAAAATTCCTTATCATATTGTTCATATCTTCTAACTTATGTTCTTGAGTTTCCTTTACATGGCCTAAAGAACTGTCTTCTTCATTTCCTCTCCTCCTGTCACCATATTCAACTTTCCCTTTCCACTTTGAAGTGGAGGTGAAATTCGCTTCAACTTCCAGGGCCTCTATTTGGATTTGGTCCAAAGTATGAGGCTTTCTTTCTATAAGGGTAAACCCAAACTTTGGTTCAAAGGCTCCAACAAAAACCAATTTACTGGCAACCTATGGAGGTTTAATTTTAGCAAGAAGACTATTATATAATTTATTAAACCTCTTTATAAATTATGAAACATCTTCATTGTGTTTTTTATTCATTGCATTAAATTATATAAGAAGATATCCATGGTCCATTTTCTCCCCCAATTTCTACATGAAAGAGTTCTCCATCTCCTCCCAGGTACTAATTTAATCATTTGGAAGAATCTTGAACCAATTCCCGACCTCCCCATTCAGATACAAAAAAAGAGTCTTAGGACTACGTCCATATGTTCCACATTCAAATTATCAGAAAATGCACATAAAGTCTCTATATGATTTTGGGATGAAATATCATCCTCTCTAGTGAACCTTCATAGGAGTTTAAGGTATTATTGTGGCATCCCATTCAGAGGATGTGGAAAGTTGAGTGGAGCATATATATTAAGTAGAAAACTAGGGATAACCATGTTTTGCAATGGGGGTGATAGAAGATTTACCACAGGGCTTGGTTGAGGAGTTGTATGGATTTTAGCTAATAAGAGTTGAGAAGGAATGCTGGCAATGCCCCGAATCAAACTATTTATGATGATATATTTAATTTATTCAACTTCTGGGAAGGTTTGGAATATAAAAGGGGGTGTACTAACAAAATCTTCCTCATATTTGACTCTTGATAAAAATGAGCTAAATTTATCTCAGCCTTATGAGAGCTGAAAGTTGACACTTTAGGGAAAGAGATCACAGGGTCTGGAGTAATGGGGGTCCTCTCTTTCCAAAGCCACCTGGATATGGAGTTTTCTAATGAGAAAAGTCAGAACGAGTATGAGGCCTTTTGAAAGCTAGGGTGATCAAACAAAGATTTAAACAATGGCGTCTCCAAGGTGAGAGATCTTCAAACCAAACCCCCTTTTTCTCACCTAACCAAGGGGTGTACAAGTATCATAATGAGGGAAAATATTTTGATTCATTTCCAAAAACGAAGCCAAAATATGTTGTGGCTTCTAGAGACCACCCCCAGGTGGAGTAGAGGTCAGTGCCTAGGACATCTTAGAAGTTTTTTTAGGATCTGCTGAGAGTTTTCACTTACATTCAACATTAAACATTTAAAAACAGAATTGGTTCATAATCTGTCTCAAGAGGTCAGAGGAAATTGATATAAAAAACAAACTCAAAGAAGACTTAATATCCTACTTTGGTGGAAAACTTAAAAAACCACATAGTTCATTTGGTCATTGTAGTAAGTGTGAAAGAAGAATATGAAGGAATGAAATAAAATGCACCAAGATAAGCATAAAATCTAGTGCATCATAATTTGGAAATAAAACAGATAAATGAAACACTGAATGGCATATCAGATTACATGGAGTGCATATTAAGGACATTAGATCTTATTAGTCACAAACATCTTAATTCAAAATTATACATAGATGAATCCATGATTTCATAAATATACACCCAACAACTACTATTACATGTAATATGAGAATAAAAATAGATATAAATGAAAGGAACACATAAGAGAATATGTACTACAACCTCATATGAGCCAAAATCACCAAAAAATGTGTATTAATCAGTAGATATAGCATACATTTTTACTTTTCCCATTAACAGTTTTAGAGCCTCTTTGAAAACCAAAATTTGAGACCTCCCTATGAAAACATAATTAAGAACTTTTCAAAATGTATCATAAACTATTTTTTATAGGGTCTTAGGATGAGTACCCTTTACAAAATATTCCTTCTTGATCGTTTGATTATTCATCATAACAAAAGGATGCAAACGTGATACTAGCAAAACTGTATTTTATAAACCCTAGATAACTTGAGTTCACTTATTGAAATAAAATATTTACAGAAAACATAAAATAGTAAGGTGTCATGATTGACACGATTAGAAAAATATTCATTAATGGTAGACCGGTTTTGGAGGAAGAGTTTTTGGTTCAATAATTTGGAGCTGTGGAGGGTTGATGAACTTGTCACATCTCTGCCACAGTGCTAGACTCATTAAAGGAGAGTGAAAGAAACTTTGATAAGTGATATTAAGACCCGTAAGACCTGCCATTAGGGGAATTTTGAGGTCTAAGATGGGCCTCCTAAGGAAAATGTACAACCAAAATTCACTTTATGAGAATCAATCACATTTTAGGGGATGACATCATCCCTAATGGTTGAGGTGGCATTGTTTGATTTAAAAGTACTTACTTGTCACATTCTCAATGGGGTATAAAAACTCATGGTTAACCATGTTAGTGCTCTAAGTACTTTTAAAGTCAAAGTAAAGTACTCATAATAAATGTCATTTCACAGATTTTGAATAAAAATATATTATTGTCATTTCATATTTCTTGAAAGAAACAATGCATATCCCTATACATTTATTATATTATATTATATTATATTATTTTTATATAGTATATTAATTACATGTTATTATACAATTTAAATAATATAAATTTTAATTAATAACATATACTATAATTAAGAATTTATAAATTTATATTTATATTTTATTATAATTTATTTAAGTACAAAGGACAAATGCATTAGTTGTTCAATGATAATGACTTTTTCTTGAAAATCACATTCTTATTTATAGTCACATCAGTGCAATTTTTTTATTAATTTTATTTTGGTACAACTTTTAAATTGAGTTAAACTATGGTTACATGGATTGTGGTGCAAAAAGTGAATTGAAAATTCATCAATATTATTTTATTGGTTTAGCTATTATTTTATTATTTCCTTAGGAGGCCCATTTTAGACCTCAAAATTCCCCTAATGATAATTTGGCCTAGAGAGAAACAAGTTCCTCGCCAACCCTAGAAGTTGGAAATATCTCCTTAGATAGTTGTTCACTACTGTCTTTCCATTTAAGGAGCAGGTCTCCTTATGGGAAGAATCGACTCTACTCTTAACATCTACCAAAATTTTATTGTACTTCTCCCATGGGATCAATCCTCCTACGAGGTCCCAACAGCTGGGGAGTCCTGCTTGGACTCTCTGCTCGAACTATGAATCAAAATCAGCTACATCCTTCAATACTTTCTCCAGAAATTCTTCATCCTTAACTCTGGAAGCTTCCTTCTGGATAATTTTGGAGACATCCATGATTAAAGTTACTCGATTTACCACATATATGGCCCTCAAATGACTGAGTGGTTTTTCATTGAGATACTGAATGAATCTTTTAGCCATCTTAACATTCTTTTTACCCTTGTATTTAGAAGCCAAGATGAAGAATTCATATTCCTTGATTGCAGTTTTTTTCTCTGCCATCACAGTTATATTCTCTCAGTTATTCTTCACCTCTTTTATTATTTCATCCCGTATAAGCTATTTGGCCTAGAGGAGGGACATGTTACCTTTCAGTTCAATGATTTATTGATTTGATGCCTGCATATTTTTGTTGATCAGTTCTGCATTTGTTTTGGCAACCTCCAACTATTTCTCCTTTTGTGCAAGGGCATGCTTGTCATTATTTAAATCCACCTAATATTTCTTAATTTATTCTTTTGAAGTTTAAAATCAGTGAGAGTTTTAGTGAAATGCTCAGTGGGATTATGAGGATTATATGGCACAAGAACTGCACAAATATGGGAGTCGATTTTCTATTGTAGCCCTACTACCTATTGTTTGAGGGCCACCTATTGGAACAAGGTCTCATACAGCTGCGAATTTTGTCCATTTTTGTATATTTGTGCAATATTTAGTCTAACACAGGGGTTTTGGGGTGGTTCAAAGCCCCTAACACATTGTAACGGGTCAAGGGTAGACCAAGAGTCCAAAAACCATGGTTTGCGGACCATTGGATGCATAGGCTAAATCAGTATAAATAGATGAACCTTTTTGAGTCATAGGTAGGCAAGAATAGAGATTGATGATAGTTGCGAATTGTTAGATCTGTTCGGGTTGCTAGGGTAAGGAATCCTACTGGCTGTGTGCATGGAGATCCTCAGTCCTGCTATGTGCAGACCCTGCTGGCTGTGTGTGCAGGCTGTGTTATATTGTATTGGGTTTTGGATGCTAATATATGCGAATCTGGTTAGAGTATATCTGCGTTATTTGAGTTAATGTATTACTGCTGATGCAAACTGTGGATCTGTTATAAGTACTGTTGATATCTGATGTGATCTAGATCTCTTATGTTATAATTTATACGAACTTGGATTGTATGATTAAGCTGCGAAAATATCTGTTTGATAGCTGCAAAATATCCTTGTTTCTGTTATATGAATCCATGATCTGTTAATTGCTGCGATTATAGTTGTTGTACTGATAGAATGGTATTATGCACGTAGATGCAGAGGTAATCATTAGACCTGAGTTCTGTGATATAAGCCTGCACTCGATCTGTTAAATGCGAAGCTTGATAATTTGGGAACGGAACTCTGCTTACCTTCTCTCTCTTAGGGTGTGGAAACCTGGTTCCAGCACCCTCCCATATTGCTTCGAGTGAGACTTTGGCTTGCGCAAGCAGGTCACTGTCGAAAGGGCTAGTAGTATAGGGGTTTGTTGGAAAACCTTAACCTTCGAACCTGGGTCAGGACCCTTCAAGCCAACAAATGGTTCCATTGCCGGGACCGGGAGCATTTTGAGAGAGAGATTGGGTAATTCCAAGAGAATATTGGAAACCTGAGAAAAAAGAAATTGAAGAGTGGTTCAAAAACAAATTCAGGAATTTGCGATAAAAGAGAATCACAACACAAGGTTGAAAATAGAAAAATGGAAGAATAAGTACATTTTCACAGAGATCTATGAAATTTTCTTCGTGACATTTGCGACCGAGCTTCAGGAGTGGCTTGCAAGGCTCGTATATTTCCAGAAGTTTTGGAAGGATGAAAAGGTCACGCAATGGACTCCATAGTTGATCCAACAGTTAGAAAAGACTGATAACACCATTACTCGCACAGTAGATCAATTTGTTTCCTACTCCGAGGTGGAATGAAGATTCTTCAAGGGGTTACAGGGTAAGTTTCTAAAAACTCTGCCATTACTAATTAAGATCTTGTTGTGCGAAAAAAGCATCATGTGTAGTCACATAGAGTGAATGAGCTCTGATAAAAGTGAGGGTACAATGTGCAGTGGTAAATACTATAGAACCAATCAGGAAGGAGACCGATCTGTGTACAGTCCAGTAAGAAATTCTGCTACACATAGCTCTCCATCTACGCTGTCGTTGAACCCTCATAGGGGTAAGAACTCACCTCCTCCACCACCTAAAGAAGATATGGCTTCACACATGAATATACCTACCTTCAAGGGCGTAGGAGATGAAGATATGGATTGGTTTTGGTTCGTCGCAGGATCGACATGGACTGCGCAGAACGTAGCTAGTGATGCGGTGAAAAGGGCGCAACTATCCCTTGCCTTTGAAGGAAGGGCCTTGGACTGGTATATGGGGTACATCAACCAACATGCAAATGAAACCATTGAAGAGATTAAGAATTATTTGAAACAACAATTCAATAATCCCAAGTCCTACTTGCTAGTGAATGAATCTGAAGGATTTCAAGCAAGGACCGTTCGAGTCCGTATGGGAGGTTGACCAACGGTTAAAGAAGGTAATTAGAGAAGGAGGATTTCTGTACGTTGATAGGCAGCACACGAAGTGGTTCATTGCTATGCTGCTACCCCACCTACGTGTGACAATGGGACATCAAGCCATTGAATCCCAGGAAAAGGCCTTGGAAATTGCGATGAAGCTAGAAGCCGCGCCAAGAGATGATACCCAGTTAGAAGTGCAGCATATACAAGGCCAGCTAGAAGAAATGCATATGGAGATCCAGAATCTGCGGAAGGAGCGAGGAATGGAGGCTAGCCCTAAAAGATGGTGCATACGATGCAAGGTGAATGGACACACCAAGGATAACTGTCCTCTCCTAGCAGACTACATACAAGCCGGGGGACCTAGTCCGTTGCGACCTAGGGGAGCTACAGGACCAAGTCGACCAGTGCTTTGGTGTGATGATTGTCATGTTGCTGGGCTACACGATACCAACCATTGCCCCCAGCTTGCCGCATATGTCCGAGAGATAAAGCAACAATGGTGTAGGTTCTGTAGATCTGTAGGCCATGATGAAAAGAACTACCAGACGTATGATCTGATGATCGATCGAGGAAATCTATATAGGGTACAGTCGGATCCGTCCTCGCCAAGATCCCCCTCGAGCATAGGTGACTCCCCAGCTGGGGGCAGGGGAGGGGGCTGAGGTGGAAGTGTGGGTAGAGGAAGAGGACAACTGATTTTCTATAGCTATGGATAAATAGGGCACTTTTCAAGGGATTGCGTGAACCCTACGAGACAATCCTATAGATACTGTAGATAGCTGGATCATGTGGTCGAAGATTTCCTGATTCTAATAGCCAAGATGTGGGAGAAGCAGCAGACACCTACGCAGAATGTGCAAAGGGTCAAGGAGGAACCTCGAGATGAAGGACCAAGTGCTAATGTTATAACACACAGCGACATGGCCACCAAAGGAGCCGCAGAGAAAGTTGAGACGAAGCCTCTTATCCGTAAAGCAACCATTAAACAGGAAGGTTTGGACTTACAGATGGAAAAGGAAACCTTTGTCGCAGCTCGCCAAGACTTTGCTAAGGCTGAGGCACTTGCTCCTCAAGCCCTTGCAAACCTCAAAGCAGATGATGAGGTCAAACCATTTTTGCAGGCATGTATGAAGCTGCTGCGCAACCAACGGGCCATATAAAACCTCCAAGACTTGATAGATAGCTACGCAGAAAATACAACCCCAACTATGGAAGTTAAGGATGTGCACACGCTATATAAGTGTAAGAGACGCACTGGAAGGGAGATGCGGTTGACCGCACAGATTGGTGATTACGAGATGGATCAGGTTATTCTAGACTTGGGATCATATGCAAACGTACTACCTAAATAAACGTGGTAGCGAATGGGAGAACCTAAGTTAGAATGGTCCACTATTCAGCTGCACATGGATAATCAACAGAAGATCATACCTTTAGGAAGATTATCAAAGATCATAGTAGACATCGCGGGGGTCAAAGTTCAGGCTAATTTTGAGGTTATTCAGATTGAAGAAGATGCAAACCCCTATCCTGCACTCTTAGGATTGGACTGGGCCATAGATATGGGCGGTATTATCAACTTAAAAAAGAGGAGCATGGTGTTTGAAAGTGAAGGAGCTCGGGTGATAATACCGCTAGATTTTGCAGAAGGAGAAAGGTATACAGAGCCAGTGCGTGAAGAAGAAGAGGTGGATCACATCTATAAGTTAATTGTGAAGGACAAAGACTGGATCAATCCTACGACCGATGGTGTGCTTTGCTGGGAAAGAGATAGCGAATGCTTCTCCGACTCCGGCGAGGAAATGGAAAATTGGAAAAATCGGCTGCATGATGTCTCTAAGCTACGCTGCCTGCGAATTACGAGGGACTTCCATTGCATATCTTCAAGAGTAAGAGAGATGCCCTACTTTGATGGTTTCGGTAGTATAAAAGAGTTTTTGAGAACATTCGAATCTGAGGTGCCTAGAGAACGAAGGTTATGAGCCCTTAATCTAGCCATGCACGCAGCACCTGCAAGATGGTGGGACACGCATAAGGAGGCATTCCAGGAGTGGGAGGGATGCCAAGATATGATGGTCCTACGATTTGAGCCTCCGATCGACGTGCGCGTCAAGGCATTTCTTGGCCCAGGAAGCCCGCGCGAACATTTGTTTGCCTGGATGGAGAAATGGTGTGATCATACTACAAAAGAATGGGTTCACTTGTTTATTCATGCCTTGGGACCACTTCCCACCGCATGGTACCTAGATGTGGAGCTACATCAACGCACCTGCCAGTGGGAAACCTTAAAGGATGAATTTTTGGGGACATTCGGGTTAACAGGAGGATCATAGTTGCTTTATGAATCTCTCCAAGATATCAATACCTTTGTATTTGGTGAATCCAGCTCTTACGCAGCATACAAAATTCCCACCTGGGAAACAAAGATGCATGATATTGTCAATATAACTATAGAAGAGTGCGAGGAGGGTCTGTGCAATGTCTCTATCCCAGAATCAGAGGGGGAGCTTTCAGTTGCGTGACCTCCATTGCAGACAGTGGATGTGACGAAGCCTCTGAATCTGCGGGAAGTCAACATTGGCACAACAGAGCAGCCTAAGTTGGATGAAGTTGGGGACTACTGGGATGATGACTCGGTAATAAAAGTTGCTGAATTGCTCACAGAATATCAAGACTTATTACCAACCAATTTTTCAGAGCTCAAAAGGATCACAGGAGACCTACAAGTTATGCGCCTCACGCTAAAATCAGAAGCGCGTCCTGCAAAGCAGCGGCCTTATCGACTGAACCCTAAGTATAAGTAGAATATTACAGAAGGAATCAATCAAATTTTCTGACAAGGGTTGAGGGTGGATCTTGTGAAAGTGGCCATTATCATCAATCTGGCAATGCCTACAACTGAGAAACAACTACGTTTGATCCCTGGACATACGGGTTACTACATAAACTTCATTCAGGGATACGCACTACTCACAACACCTTTGGAAAAGCTGCTTAGGAAGGATGTTTCATTCCTTTGGGATGACGAGTGCCAGAAGAGCTTTGAGCTACTCAAGGCAAAGATGGTATCTACACCTATTCTTAGTTTTCCCGATTGGGCAAAGGTATTTCATGTTCATATTGATGCTTCAGGGATTGGCCTGGGAACGATCCTTATGCAGCTTGACACTGATTACCCACTCGCATTTGCTAGTAAAAAAATCTCGAGTGAGGAGAAAAATTATGCCACCATGGCGAGGGGAGGGTTGGACATGGTTTATGCACTATGGAAGTATCAGCATTATCTATTAGGAGGACACTTTAAGATGTTTACAGATCATTCGACTTTCAAGTACCTAGTGAATAAGCTTGTGTTGGGGGGGAAAAGTTGCAGATGGTTGTTGATGTTTCAGGAATACGATCTTGAAGTCATAGTCAAGCCGAGGAAGTTGAATGCTACACCGGATCACTTGTCCCAAGGTGAGACGAGTAAGGAACCAGCTTGAAGGAGGGATTGCCTGATGCGTAGCTATTCGCCATTAAGGTCATTGATGTGCACTTTTCTGATATCATTCAGTTCCTAACTATAGGCATGACACTTGCAGAATATTCGGTACAAAAAAAGGAGTTGGTTACCAGGTTGGTGGATTTTACCATTATCATAGGTCATTTATATAAACTAGGCACTAATAACATACTGCGCAGATACATTCTAGGGCATGAAAGGTACGCTATCTTGGCAGGCGCTCATGAAGGCATAAAAGGAGGTCACTACACAGGAAAGGTAATGACACAAAATATCTTGTGGGTTGGGCTATGGAGATGAAGAATTACATTTGGAAGGAATAGGCTCAGACTGTAGCCGGTGTGCTGGGAGTGAAAAAGGTATGCTCAAAGCACAGGAGTGCGCTGGAAGCGCAGGGGTACGCTGAGCGTAGCTAGGGTGCGAAAACTAGCCATTGGAATAGTCAAATTGGGTAAAAAGAAAAAATTACTGTTGGTTGGGGCGAGCGGCTGGCATTTAATGAGGCGATTTCTGGAGATTTTTTACCATTTACTTGATGGTAAGTACCACATGAAATCTACCCTACTATTGGGCGATCGCCAAAGCTATAAAACAGGAGGGCTAGATTAGACAGGGTTCCGTATCGCTTGAATAACTCGTACTTGGTATGTTTGTCCTGAACGAATTTGTGTTGTCAGAATTTCTGTGCCTATAGCATCTGTTTCATGTCTGAGCAACCTGCTCCCTCTGACAGTAGCAATCCTGAGTTTGTCTTTTGCTCCAGAATGATGGCTACGAATCCTGTTAAACCATCAGAGCAAGTAGTCTCGACGGAACAAGGCACTAAGGAAGTGGTGGAGATTGATTCTAAGGCTGAAGAAGTTTTCTCCACCCCGGTCACAAAGAAGGGCAAGGAGAAAGTAGAAGGCTAAGGGAAGCCCCCAAAACTTGCAATATGGGTTGGGGGGAAGCCTCGTACTTTCTCGCGGAACGTAAAATCCCTGAAGGTGACGCCCCAGGCGCGTGCTGCTCAGGAGGAGGCCCAACCTGCCAGTCCGATCAACTGGTTAACTCCCTTCGTTCGGCCGTGCAAGACCTCGACACGCACGCCAAAGAACCTCGACGGCCTGATCACTTATTTACAGATGCTTCTAACCCTGGGAGAGGTCCCTATCATTGGTGAACCTGTTGGGAAGCTTCACGAGATCAAATTCGACGATCACGACTTGGCCAATTTGGAGGCCTTCCCTGAGCTGGTGCTTGAATTATACCTTGACACAATTCAGGCAGAAAATGGGATCAAAATTGTTCCTGAGCATTGGGTGCGTGGATTGGCCAGGTTTGGGCTTCTGAACTTGCTAAGGATGCCACACTTTGGTCACTACAACGTCACTGAATGACTAGCCCAGCAATGCTTGCCCTAATTCATGATGGCTTCCTGTGGATCCAGGATAGGATCACCATCGACGTTGCGCTGGTTCACATAATTACTAGCCTTCCCATGCATGGTCCCAACCCTCTGGAGTGCGGGGGTAAAAAGTATGAGGCATAATTGCTGAGTATGTGCGCAAGACCTACCATGTGGAGCGCAATACTCAGGCTTTTATAATCAAGTCTATCAGTGACCAAGGCACGCAGTTGGGCATGATGTTGTTGGCGTGAAAAATGATGCGAAAATGTTAGGTCACCTTTGTCCCAGCCTACGTAATTTAGTTAGCAGGGCAATGTGGGAAAGGGGTATGTTTTAACTAGGTCCAATATTTGTGTGATGAGTTTCTGACTAATGTCAACGAGTCCCAGGAGCAGGGCTGCACCTTTTTTTATTCCTGGTTACTATTCCTCATAGCGTTGGTTTCCTGGGAAGCCCCTGCGGAGTCAGTCCTCCCTGAGCTTACCTCGGACATGTGTGAAGGGGTTCGCTATGCACACTTATGGGATTCTAAGGATCCACAACATCTCGAGGACAACCAAGTTTTCTGGGTCCTCTTTCAGAGTAGCTTGGCCGCAGCCATTAACTCCCGACCACGGTTGTCCCCTGTCGTGTATGATAGATAAAAAGGCATTACGGCATTTCAGATCACTATGCACAATGTCCAGATCAGGGCACACCAGGATAAAGCTTGGACTTCGCTCCCTTATATGATGGTGGATGAATAAATTTACAACGTCATTGCGCTTTAGCCTCCTAACTGGAATATTGGCTTCAAAATTGGTGCGAAGGGCCTCGAAGGAACCATCACATCAAAATTCACCTCCCCTGTCATCATCAAGGACAACAGAGGTGCGACCACGAGTATTAGACAAGATACGGGGGCGACCGCACATAAGGAGGCGCAACAAAAGCAAATCCTTAAGAAGGACATCGAGGCGGAGACTTAGGCAGATTCGCAGCCAGACCTGGGCACAGAAGGACTGGATGCAGGAGGACCTGCCTCCCCCCGAGGCACAAAACGAACAAGCGAGCCTGTCAAAATGCCCCGCGAGAAGCAATGATCTTAGCGGGCAGAGTGAGACGAGACAATCATGTTGACTGATGGAGACCTTGAACAAATCTTTGATGCGGTCAATTTGGCCGCAGAGGACAGGTGGGTAGTCTTAGAGGAGCAGCAGAAATATGCGGTCGACACAATCCAGGCCGCACTCTGTGCACTATAGTTGAAGACAGATGCATTGCAGACTAGTGTAACTCAGGTACACACGTTTTTAGCCACTGTTAGCACTGCATTAGTTACAGACGAAAGCCACTTCTACTCTCTACCTGGCGCAACCCTTGTAACCAGTCCACTCGACCTGGGAATCCAAGTCCAGGTCAGTACCAAAGTCCAGCTAAATTTAGCTAGGCTCCCTCATGAGGCCTTGCAGGGTCTCCACACCTCTGTATTTTAAGAAATTCACCATCGAGACCAACAGGTGCACCAACAGCTCGCCATGGCTAAACAGACAATTGATGCAAAGAACGCTGAAGTGTGGCTCACCACCACAAAGCACACAGAGCTCGAAAACATAATTCACCAACTTTGCATAGATGTTACCACAGAGATCTCGGCCACGGCCACCCCTCAGGCAAAGGTTGAAAGGTTGGTTGCAACATTGAAGGCCTCCCGGGAGGAAGTTCAGATGGTTAAGGCATGAATGGAGCAGCAGATTGCCGACCTCCAGGCTAAGCTGCAGCCTGAAATGCCTCCGAAGGTACGAGCCCAGCAAACTGTGATGGTCACTGCTGCTACGAACACCATTACAGGGAAAATCGCGCAGGGCACCTAAATATTAGACACAACCATGCAAATATGGACCAAGGTCCAACGCGACCCGATCCTGCATGGCATCAAATAGGACCTGCAGCAGAAAGAATAAGAGTTCGAGACATTAGAAGCTACCCTTCCCATTTTAGTTCCTGCTCAGTGTTTGACACGACTGCGCACCAATAACGCCCTCCAAGATGACATTGATGAACTTCAAAAAAAGAAGAAGGCCCTCGACGACCGCCTAAAGCCTTGGGCTGCTGAGGTCCTCAAGCTTTCACAAGATGTTGATGTCACGGTTAAACAGCTGAACCAGACTCTGGAGAGTGTCACCGCTGCGACGGAAGGCCCGATTTCAGAAAAGTTGGTTGACATCACACAGAATTCCACTGCTAAGAGTCAAGGCATGCTGCCTCCATTAGTCGAGGCGATCAGATTGTTGCAGGTGCTGATAGAGACCCCACCATCAAAGTGACTCGGGACGAGTCACAAGATTGTGTTGGGGGACTCTTGGAACAGGGTCTCCTACAACTGGGAATTTTGTCCATTTTTGTATATTTTTGAAATATTTAGTCTAACACAGGGGTTTTGGGGTGGGTCAAAGCCACTAACACATTGTAACGGGTCAAGGGTAGACCAAGAGTCCACAAACCACAGTTTGCGGACCATTGGATGTGTAGGCTAAATCAGTATAAATAGATGAACCTTTTTGAGTCTTAGGTAGGCAAGAACAGAGATTGATGATAGTTGCGAATTGTTAGATCTGTTCAGGTTGCTAGGGTAAGGACTCCTACTGGCTGTGTGCGCAGAGATCCTCAGTCTTGCTGTGTACAGACCTTGCTGGCTATGTTAGATTGTATTGGGTTTTGGATGCTAATATATGCGAATCTGGTTAGAGTATCTCTATGTTATCTGAGTTAATGTATTACTACTGATGCGAACTGTGGATCTGTTTCAAGTACTGTTGATATATGATGTGATCTAGATCTGTTGTGTTATAATTTATGCGAACTTGGATTGTATGATTAAGCTGCAAAAATATCTATTTGATAGCTGCGAAAGTATCCTTGTTTCTGTTATATGAATCTATGATCTGTTAATTGCTGCGATTATAGTTGCTGTACCGATAGAATGGTATTAGGCACATAGATGCAAAGGTAATCATCAGATCCGAGCTTTGTGATATAAGCCTGCACTTGATTTGTTAAATGTGAAGCTTGATAAGTTGGGAACGCAGCTCTGCTTACCTGCTCTCTCTTAGGGTGTGGAAACCTAGTTCCAGCACCCTCCCATACTGCTTTGTGTGAGACTTTTCCCTGCGCAAGCAGGTCACTGCCGAAAGGGCCAGTAGTATAGGGGTTTTTTGGCAAACCTTAACCTCCGAACCTGGGTCAGGACCCTTCAAGCCAACACCACCACTTCGTTATTCCAGTCTATTAGCTCCTTGGATAGAATATATTTTTATTCCTCCACCTATGTTAGTTCATTGGATTGCACATGTTTACTAGCATACATCTTCATCTTATTCCTTAACTAAGCTCTTGGATCTCATCCGGTGAACTCTGGATAAGAGTTTCTAGGGAATTTTTGTCTTCTGGGTTCACTCCCATATTTACAATTAGTTCCTTCAAGTTCTCAATTTGAAAATGTAGATCTATAGATTTAGCTCTCTCTTGCTTCAATTTCGTTCCAACTTTCTCCAACAACTTTTTAGCTTTTCTAATGGTCATAACATTCTTGCATAGTTCACTAAACAAAATTCCTCTGAATTTCCTTTGAAATTTTATTTTGTCATGCAAAGAGACACTTTTCAGATCCATATATACATTTAAAGCCCTGAAATGTGCGCTCTATGGGAGATACTGTGTTGAGGGGTGGTGCAATCAAAACTTCATTTGTTTCCTCTCCAGGTCCATGGTAACGAGGAGTCTAGTATGGTAGGGGACTGAATGCGATGCCACTTGTTGTTGCATCTTTTCTCTAATATTCTTGTTTCTTTCCTCTATTTCATTCCCTATATTCCAAAAGGATTTTGTCATTTTTTAACTCCCAACGAAACTCATAAGGGATATGATGTAGGAGCATCGGACCACCCTTAATCAAAATTGAAATTTAATGTTGCGGAAGGAAAAACGTGGACAACCGCTAGAAAAAGGGGGCTAATTTCCATGAAATTTGGTTAAAATGATAAATTTTTATCTCAAAGGTGGAATCGATGCATCTAGAAGATATTATTAGTTTTAAAAATCTGCCATGTAATTAAAATAGAGTGATCTCAGGGATTAGTTAAGTGATTAAGGGAGGAAATCGTGAATCTTAGATGATCCACTCGTTTTGTAATTTCTTTAAAATGCGAAGACTGTGTTGTATGAGGAGGCAACACAATGTAACCTCAAGGCAACATAATTTAAACTTAGGGTGAATTTGTGATTCAGGCCCATAGTGGCCTTAGCCTGTAATTCGAGCTCAAGACAATAATGGAATTCGTATGTTTTTATGTATCCAGGAATAATATGGATCTTGTGGTATCTATGTGTGTTATTGAAATTCGATTTCTCACTGTATACATATTATTTTCATTTCTGTTAATTGATAGGTTATATGAATATGAATGGTGAACGAAGTTCCTATGAACTTCATTGTAAGTCAAAGTATGGCATAACATGAGTTTATTGAAGACGTGATTCCATCGATAGACAGTGTCAGTGCTACCCAGTGGGATTGAGATCGTGTTGCATGAACACAGTGGAAGTTGGACGGATGAGATCTTATCACAGATCTGAAGTGGGAGATGGACAATCCATATTAAATCACAATCCCAGTGGAATATCGCACATTGGTAAAGGAAGCATATTTCACAATGAGCCGGATGAGTTAAAGTGGCGAAATTGCAATAAAGATCAGAGGTTATGATGTGATAAGAAGTGGGGTTTTCAATGCGATGTGATCACATATCACATATGATAAGAGGAGCTTTGATACCTGACATCGTAAAACTTGCGACATGCTATAAGGTATTCGCTGTGATTTGCGAAATTGCAAAATCACAAACATTGCGATATATGTTATGTGCGATCAACAAAGTTTTTTAATTTATGTGATCTGCGATGCATGTTAAATCTACAATCTGCGATATTAATTGGGAGATGATATTATGATGTTTGCGTTGGTGCTAGACATTGCAATTCGCTGCATGCTTGGAAATTTTTGTGGGCCCATAACCCACACGTCTGCGAATTGTGTAGATTTTCAGTTGTGCTGCATCAAGTGTATCATAGCAGAATAATATTCTGTGTGCAAAGGAATGAGGTACAAATATGTTGAAAATTGGTAAGCGTGTGGTATTTATATTTTGTGCAAGTAGCGGCAAAGGAAGGTGAGAATATTTGCAGTAGCCTAGAGCAAGGAGTGCTCATACGGTTCCAGAGGAGAGAACCAGAGAGATGCTGAAATACTGAGCTTAGAGGAGAGAATCCTAGTGAGGTATCATGTAGCAAGGAGGAGGCTTGCTATTGCATAGGTTTTTTTGCAACTCACGAGTGCTGTTACGAAAATATCACGAAGGTAATTCAACAGAAAGTGTGGGTAGAATTGCTAAGATAAAGAAAATGATACCAAGAAAAGGACTTGGTACTGATAGCAAGTAGCAGACTTGTTACAGAGATGAAGAAGACATATGACTAGGAGGTCATAATTTTTTTTTACCTCGGGAGTCTTATGTAAGAGCATCGGACCACCCTTAATCAAAATTGAAATTCAATGCTGCAGAAGGAGAAACGTGGACAACTGTTTGAAAAGGGGGCTAATTTCCATGAAATTTGGTTAAAATGATAAATTGTTATCTCAAAGGTGGACTCGATGCATCTAGAAGATATGATTAATTTTAAAAATATTCCATGTAATTAAAATAAAGTGATATCAGGGATTAGTTAAGATATTGTGGGAGTAAATCGTGGATCTTAGATGATCCACTCGTTTTGTAATTTCTTTAAAATGCGAAGGTTGTGTTGTATGAGGAGGCAGCACAAAGTAACCTCAAGGCAACACAATGTAACCTCGGGGTGAATTTTTTATTTAGGCCCATAGTGGCCTTAGCCTGTAATTAGAGCTCGATATAATAATAGAATTCATGTGTTTTTATGTTTCTAGAAATAATTTGGATCTTTTGGTATCTGTGTGTGTTATTGAAATTCGATTTCTTGCTGTGTATACGTATTCTTTTCATTTCTGTTAATTGATAGGTTATATGAATATGAATGGTGAACGAAGTTCCTATGAACTTCATTGTAAGTCAAAGTATGGAAGAACATGAGTTTATTGAAGATGTGATTCCATCGATAGACAATGTTAGTGCTACCCAGTGGGTTTGAGATCGTGTTGCAAGAACACAGTGGAAGTTGGAAGGACGAGATCTCATCGCAGATCTGAAGTGGGAGATGGAAAATCCAGATTAAATCGTAATCCCAGTGGAATATCGCACATCAGCAAAGGAAGCATAGTTCACAATGAGCCGAATGAGTTAAAGTGGCGAAATTGCAATAAAGATCAAAGGTTGTGATTCGATAATAAGTGGGGCTTGCGATGCGATGCGATCGCATATCGCATATGATAGGAAGAGCCTTGATATGTGACATCATAAACCTTGCGACATGCGATAAGTTATTCGCTGCGATTTGTGAAATCACAAAATCGCAAACATTGCGATATGTGTTATGTGCGATCGACATAGTTTGTTAATTTATGTGATTTGCGATGCATGTTGACTCTGCAATCTATGATATTACTTGGGAGCTGATATTACGATATTTGCCTTGGTGCTGGATATTGCAATCCGCTGTGTGCTTGGAAATTTTTTTGGGCCCATAACCCAAATGTCCATGAATTGTGTAAATTTGCAGCTGTGCTACATCAGGATACCTCTACAGATGAGGAGGAAAAAGGTTGAACTGGATCTTCTAAGGTCAATTGGAAACCTTGATGATCTAACTTTGTCTCAGTCAACCTGGTTTCAATCTCTTCTTCCTCTACTTCCCATGTTTTCGCCCTTTTGCTGGTGTGGACATCTTCTATTTCCACATCTCCGATCTCATCTACATTCCTCTTATGTGCCTTGTCCTTACCTGTTGGAGTCTCAATCTCCATTTATGTATTAATAGTCTATAAATCAAAGTTATATTTCCATTCCAATTCTGGCCTATAATCATGATCATAAGTTGAAGCATTGATACTTTTCCTCTTTTTTTCAATGATACCATGGTGGTCATAATGCCAAATATCCACCATTTCAAAATTCATTTCTTTCAACAAATTCTCAGCTGGCTGCAGGGCTTTCCTAGTATTTACAATAAAGGGACCAATTGGTTTTCCCAATTTGAACATGTAGCATTTCTTAGCAAGAATAAAGTGGATTTGATCCACATGTAGACTCTATCTGATGAACTCCAAGGAAAATATCCTCGTTGGCATAAAAACAGGTAAATGGTAGGGAGGGAGCTTACACCCATAAACCCTAATTTTAGTATAATTCTCAAACAAATACCAATCACCCACCTTGGTGTCCTTACTAAGCTGGAGGATCTCTTTTTGTTGAGGCATAATCCTTGGGGGTGTTAGAAAATCAGGAAGGCATAAAGATTTTATTTCTATTGATAATTACTTGTGGTATTCTTATGTTCTTATTAACTTTCTTGTATTCTTCTTTTATCTTAGTTCATCAAGCAATTATCAAAACCATAGCACAAATATCAAAGAAACCAAATGTAGGTGAACAACCAGGGAAAAACCCCAATCTAAGGGAAAAATTAGTCAAAAACTCTTCCTTTAATAGTTTCATGAGATAATCCAAGGTTCCTTTGACCTAGACACAGACTTCCTCCAACCACCAAGTCAACCCTTCCTTCTTCTACAGATGACAACCTTCCAGTAATAATTTTGATCTTGAACTTTGATTTTGCAGCAATAAGTTCGACCTGACAACAATAACTTCGACATGGAAGCAACAACTCTACTTCGACCTAGATGCAACACTTTGACCTTGAAGCAATACTTAGACCTTGAAGCAGTACTTTGACCTAGAAGTAGCACTTAGGCCTTGAAGTAATACTTCGACCTTGAAGCAACACTTCGATGTAGAAACAACTTCAATGCAACAATAACTTCGACCTTGATGCAACAACTTCAACCTAGTAGCAGAAATTTTGATCTTCTAATAAGAGCCTAGAAAATTCACACGTGTGAGAGAGATGGCCCAGAAAAGTGCAATCTTGTTATCCTCCTCTTCCTGCAATTTCGTACATTGCAACTACTTGTTCTTGTATATCGAACTTATGTGAGATACTACAAATGAATCGAATTTCACTGTATATATACCCTTTTCTGGAGTTCGAATTACCTTCATGTAGGCCGATTTGAACAGGTAAGGGTTGACTTGGTGTGGAGGTGAAAAATTACATATTTGACTAAATAATAATTCTTTTTACATGATTCAAAATCCCAAGAAGGGTCATATTAAATGTACAATGACTTTAATGACTTAGTATAAATCCTAGAATTCATCAATGGGTACTTTGACCTAAAACAAGATGACCCAAACATGAAACCTATGCATTAATAAGTCGTAATAATAATAATAAAATTTATTTTTCATTTGTTTTATAAGTACATTTCATAATGACTCAAATACAATTATGAATACCAATCCTAGTTACATTCTTCAACACTCCCTCTTAACTAGGGAGGTATTCGTAATGACATATACAAGTACAAGGAAGATCTAAAAACACATGAACCATGAAGAGTTTAGGCACAACAATGCCATGGACTAGATTCCTGACCAAGGAAATCCATCCAGGTCCTCAAAACATTTAGGCACTCATAGTGCCACAAAATATATTCTTGACCAAGGCAATCTGTTCGGGTGGGACTAAGATGGACTAAATCTTTCAGCCACTCTAGGTACCATCTGGATTACTTTCTAACCATCAACCCAGGGATCCAGGTGCATAATACAAGGTCAGATATCTATGACCAACGCCACCCTCATTACTTCGGGAACTACACATAAACACATAGTTCCAGCTGGATGTCCTCCTAGGCAATGTGTATCACACACAAAGCCTCAACTTTCCTGATTACTCAAATCGGTAGCAAAACCTTCCTGATCAATGGGTGTATGCTTAAGTCATTGACTAATCTAGGAAAGCAGGGAACTATGATTCCTTTTAATGTAACACTAAGTGAGAGCCTAAGAGAATGTTTGGGCCTTTTCCACCAAGAAAGGTATTGGATTGATACTCTTGGTGCTCTGCTTAACCTGTCAATTAGTTTGTCTTCACAAGCAACAATTATTCTATGATAATTTGGTTTATGAAAAACTATTTAAACAATAAAATATGGGCAAAAAATAAAATGAAATAAATATGGACAATAATTAAAAAACTAATAGTTAACAAAATAAGTAAGTATAACAAGCTTTATAAACTAGTTATGAGCAATTATGAACATATCAAGTATAGAATTGTAAGTACATACAAGATAACGATGAAAGTACATAAAAAGAAAAATATGCTAGCATCAAAATAACATGAAGAATATATACAATAAGTACAAATGATGAACAACGAGAAAAAATAAGTGTACGAGTTGAGGTTGTGGGGGGGCACCATGCCTTAGCATGAACATGTTTAAGGCTACCTGTTATGCAAATTCAACAAGATTTCTATATTGATGAAATAACCATGTCTAGGGGTACATCATAACTTCAAAATTATGATACTAAAACTCATTTTCAAGACTGAAATTTAGAAATTACAAGCTTAATAAAGTCTTCACACACTTGGGTGTTTATATACAAAGTTTTGAAACGAAAAAATCTATGAAATCTCAAGCCATGAATTAAACTAGTAATTTAGAGAGCTATTTGGGTTGATATCCACCCTTGAAGATCCTCAAAATATGATCGAATCCCTAAAAACAAAACAAGTCTGATTTTTAGGCTAAAACAAGGAATTTTCCTCAAAACTGGCCACATTGACCAAGAATGTATGAGTTTCTTTTTAGAAAGTGAATAGGTATTTGTACACATTCGGTTCCTAAGGAACAAAACCCATGTTTTATATTTTTTCCAAATATTCTGCACATATTACAACGAATGAACATTTGCAAAAAGTTTGATTTTCTGGTAATTTTATGGTTAGATTTTGTTTTTAATGGGCAATTTTTTGTTAAAAAATCAGAATTTAAGAAATAATGATTTGAATACCATTTTGATGTATTTTTGAACCAAAATAAGGATAAAATAAGCAAAATTGGGTGCAAGGTAGGTTTATTATGTTGGAATTGGGGTTTAGGCTAAGGCAAAAGTGGTCATCAAAATTGTACCCAACACTTGGGACACGATGGAAGGAGAGATTATTGATAACTATAGAAATTATATAACATATGCATGTATGAATCCAGATTCTCCTGATCTAACAATATTTATCTTCTTGCTAAATACAAAATCCTTCCACTGTTAATATTTTGCAGAAATTTAAAACTCAATTGCAAACACATGAAGCAATAAAAACAATCGCACATAACACCGTTGTTTAACGGGAAAGCCTAAAGCTAAAAACCCCAACTATCATATATTATGTGTCATGGATATCATGTAACAATATCATACAAAGCTTAGTACAACAAGCTCTCAGTACAATACAATCGTCACACACTAACATGAAGAAATCTGCAAATCCATGCATTGATTTCTTGCCACCTGATAGCCTGCCTCCACTGCGCAATCCCTGCTGAAGAAGACCCTTGAATGAATTCAAATATACCTGTCCTTGACTGCGCAATCCTCATTGAAAACTCCAATGTGTGTATGATGCAATCAATGCATCACTATAGTCACAACAGATAGTCCATCTTACCCTTTCACCTATCTCTCCACTAGGTCTCCACTGGAACTGACATGCACTGTAGTTAACTGATGTCTCTATTAATTTGTTAGTGAGTTAATAGTTGTGAATTAATTAACTAATTAATTCACTTAACTCTCACTAGTGTATCTTTCAGTTAGACTAGATACAACTAGATCAACTGAGTTTAACTCCAATAACTGAGTTAAACTGAATAACAACTCCATAAACTACTCTTCCAACTCTGTAATAACTTTTCCACTTCAGTTATAACTAAGTCCTCCATGCATGGGCCACCAATAAACCCTAGGAATTGTGTAATTCTTTCAGCCCACTGATTTTCCAAATCGGTATACTGAAATAAAGTGCTTCAAGAGAATAATTTGATATTTAGAGTCTGATTGTTATTAAGGGCTAATAATAATCGACACATCTATTTTTAGATCGACGATCTATAAATAGACTTCGCCCAATCTTATAAAAATAGAATTTCATCTATTTTTCCAACTTGACCAACTATCCACAAATAGCATCCTGCAACTTCTGAAATATGATCACCATGTCTAAAAATAGACATAGTCTAAAAATAGACTTGCACCTAAAAATATCCTGTGGGCCCACTTAGTGAAGGTGACTGATTTTCACTAAGCTTCATCATCTTGTTGAATCTCAACACTCCCTCTCAACAAGATAGGGATTATCCTTCACCCTGATCCTGCCTCTATGGTATTTGAATTTCCTCCTATTGAGTGCCTTCGTCGGAATGTCTGCATCCTGATCTTTCGTAGGAATGTACTGAAGCAACATGATCTTCTGCTGCACATAATCTCTGATATGATGATACTGGATATCAATATGTTTAGATCTATCATGAAACACATGATTAATAGAGAGTTTAATGCAACTCTTATTATCACAATGTATCACTGTAGGATCTAAATGTGAACCGAACAAACCAACTAGGATCTTCCTCATCCCGATAGCCTCACATGCAGCTTGACTTGTTGCCATGTATTCTTATTCCACTGAAATAAGTGCCACGGATCTTTGTTTCCTGTTGTACCAAGAAACTGTTGTAGATTCGATACTGAAAACCCTTCCTGATGTGCTCTTTTTGTCCGTTGGGCTGCCTGCCCAATCTGCATCCGTGAAGCCATGAAAAGTCACCTCATTCATCTATCTATACCATAAGCCATACTCAGATGCGCCCCTAAGATACCTCAGGACATGCTTGCCTGCCTTCCAAAAGAGCTTGGTAGGCTTAACCATCACTTGTGAAAGCTGGTTCACCGCATTGCATATGTCTGGTCTTGTATTAACTAAATACATGAGCGAACCCACCAACTGTCAACAAAAAGTGGCATCCACTACCTCTACTGATGTAGCATCCTCTTTCCTCCAATTTCTTGGAAGAGGAGTGTCAATAGACTTGCATCATTGCATGTGAAACTTCTCAAGTATCTCCCGAGCATACTTTCCTTGAGACACAAACAATCCACCTTCCCACTGCCATATTTCCAATCCAAGGAAATAATGAAGGAGGCCCAAATCCATCATCTCAAACTCCTTTGCAATATCTGCCTTGCATGAGTGTATCAACTGCTCATCACCCGTTAGTATTAAATCATCAACACAAAGAACAATGATTAAAAGCTTACCCTCCACCAAAATTTGGTACAGGTTTTCATCCGCCTCACTCTTGGTGAAGCCAAGTCCAGTGAAATAGCTGTCGATCTGTGTGTACCAAGCACATGGTGCTTGCTTCAGCCATACAACGCTCTTTTGAGCCTGCACACATGCGACTCGCTACTGAAGATCTCAAATCCTTCAGGCTGCTCAATGTACACCTCTTCCTCAATGATCCCATTAAGGAACGCAGTCTTCACATCCATCTGATGAATGTGCCAACCCATCTGCGCTAAGAGAGCAAGGATGGTACTTATGGAAGAATACCATGCGACAGGTGTAAAGTTTTCTTCATAATCAATCCCCTCAATATGTGAGAAGCCCCGGGAAACAAATCTTTCCTTATACTTCTCGATGCTCCCATCAACAACTTGCTTTACCTTGTAGATCCATCTTGCTCCTACAACTGATTTACCCATCGACCTTGGAACAATCTCCCAAGCACTGTTTCTGACAATGGAGTCATACTCCTCCACCATGGCATCTACCCATGTGGGCTCCTACACTGCTTCTTCAAAAGAAGATGGCTTTATCACGATACACTTTCTCATGAGATCCATGTATCCAGTAAATCGGTCAGGTGACTGTCTCTGTCTGCGCTATGATGTAGGGACTCCTACATTCTGTGCCGCATCAAGCTTCAGTCTCTCAGCTTCTGTGGTATGCTTTCTACCTGTTCTAATGTTTGGTTCTGCATGAGTGGACTCCTCCACTCCATGAATCTCCTCTTGTGGCTGATCCACATCTAGAGGCTCATCTTTGGGAACAAGAAGTTCCTCCTCTGCATGCAAGTGTAGCTCCCTCTCAAGCGAAAACTTCATGGCTCTCACCTCATTGAATTTTATATCCTGTCACACCACAGTCATTCAACTGTTTGGAAAATACACACGATAATTATGGGGTGTTTCTATGTACCCCAAATATCCCAACTTCTGCAGTTGGCTCCAGCTTCTTCCTAGCATCCTTTTTCACATGATGTAAACAGATGAGCCAAAAATCTTCAAATGAGAAATATCAAGCTTCTTACCAGTAAAAGATTCTTCAGGTGTACTCATGCCAAGTACTCTATGAGGACAATCGTTTTGCACATAAATTTCAGTGTTTCATGCTTTCGCCCACAAGTGCATCGGTAGGCCCTGGTCATGCAACATAGCTCGTGCAGCACCCATGATCATTCTATTGTTCCTCTACGCGACCCCATTCTGTTGTGGGTTATGAGGCGCTATGAGTTCTATTCAAATTCCTTCTTTGATACAGAAGTATTTGAATTCGTTCGAGATATATTCACCACCATTATCGCTCCGTAGAGCCTTCACTTACTTCCCCGACTTCTTCTCTACCAATGATTTGAACTCACAAAAATTTGAGAATGTTTCGTTCTTCTTTTGCATGAAGAAGATCTAGCATCTATGAGAATAGTAATCAACAAATATAACATAATACTTGTGTTTTTCTGTTGAAGCAATCGAGAAAGGTCCACACACGTTTGTGTGAATTCTCTCCAGGATCACCGAAGCACGGTTCTCCTTCTCATGAAAGGTGGTATTCAAAAACTTACCCATAGTACATTCCTTGCACTGATCTGACTATGCAAGAGCACCCTTAGGAAGTCTAGTAGAAATCTACTGCAAAATATTCAAAGTGTCATGGTAAATATGGCCCAATCTCCTGTGCCATAATTCGCCCTCATCCCGGCTCACCACTTCTTCTACTTTGCCCATCATTGCAACATAGCCATCTACCTCCATCTTGTAGATATTCTTAACTCAAATCCCTATCCTCTTGGTTTGACTCATTGTTTTATGTCGCAGGAAAGCTTTTCCATCGCTAAAAACAACGTCATAACCTTTGTCTTCCAACATTGTGACCGAGACCGGGTTCTTCTTCAGACCTGGAACATGCATAACGTATTTCAACATAAATGGATTACCTAACTCCCTCTCAAAGGTAATGGTCCCAATGCCGGTTTCATTGTATTGACCATCTTCTCCCATCTCTAAATGCATTTGGAGATCCTTCTCCTCCAAGTCACTAAACAATTCCTTGTCTCCCGTCATATGGAAAGACACACCACTATCAAGATACCACACCGATCCCATTGAGCTTGAAACCAAGCATGTGATCAAAGATAAATCAAGTTCAAATTGTGAGGCTAAGGCCTCACCCACTGCAACTCCAGCAACCTTCTTGTTTTTCTTCTTCTGTGGGCAGTTAGTGGCAAAATGCCCATGTTCGTGACAGTGAAAACACTTCACCTTGGAAAAATCCTGCTTCTTGCCTTTAGCCTCAGATTTTGAAGGGAATTTATTCCCGTTCCATTTAATTGCTTTGGTAGCCAAAGCACAATTCTCTTCATATTCATTCTTTGATGAAGAGCCATCCCTGGTACTTCGCCTTATCTCCTCCTGCACAAGATCCGACCAAAGTCGCTCCCAACCCGGCAGTTTCTCCCGTCCATTGACAGAGTCTTCGTAGCTATGCCAACTCTTTGGAAGCCCAAGGAGTGCCAAGCTCACCAAGTCATCATCATAAACATTAATCCCCACACTTCCCAGTTCATCCCTACAGTGGACAAACTTTGTGAGATATTTTGGAATATTGTCGCCCTTCTCCATTTTTATTTTCTTGAGCTTATCTTTCAGCACCAACTTCCTCTGGTCGCTGCTGCTTTGGAAAAAATATTTCAAAGCCTTCCACATTGCAAATGGAGTGGCTTTCTCGTGAAGGTTGGACACAATATGGTCCTTCACACCTCCCAACATAATTCTTCTTAGCTTTGCTACCTTCTTTTTCCATGCGTCAAGTAATGCAGGATCGCTAGAACCAGGCTTAGGAACATCGCTATCGATGAACTCCTTCAGTCCATTATCTTCCAACACCGCCTCCATCCTATCCTTCCAGGCTATGTAATTCGAGCTACCCTCAAGGGCATACTCCAATCACAACCCATTGAAAGACATTTCAATGTATACTCAACTGTCGCACCAAGAAATTTCTGCAACAAATTCGAATTGTCCACCAGCACAAACTCAAAAATTCTTCACAATTGCAATCTTCAAGAATTAACACTGCTCTGATACCATGTATAAATTATATAGCATATGCATGTATATATCCAGATTCTCCTGATCTAACAATATTTATCTTCTTGCTAAATACAGAATCCTTCCACTGTTAATCTTTTGCAGAAATTTAAAACTCAATTGCAAACACATGAAGCATTAAAAACAATCGCACATAACACATTTTTTTAACGGGAAATCCTGAAGCTAAAAACCCCAACTATCATATATTATGTATCATGGAGATCATGTAACAATCTCATACAAAGCTTAGTACATCAAGCTCTCAGTACAATACAATCGTCACACACTAACATGAAGAAATATGCAAATCCATGAACTGATAGCCTGCCTGCACTGCACAATCCCTGCTAAAGAAGACCCCTGAATGAATTCAAATCTACCTTGCCTTGACTGCGCAATCCTCATTGAAAACCCCAATGTGTGTGTGATGCAATAAATGCATCACTATAGTCACAACAGGTAGTCCATCTTACCCTTTCACCTATCTCTCCATTGGGTATCCACTGGAACTGACATGCACTGTAGTTAACTGATGTTTCTGTTAAGTTGTTAGTGAGTTAATAGTTGTGAATTAAATTAACTAATTAATTCACTTAACTCTTACTAGTGTATGTTTCAGTTAGACTAGATACAACTAGCTCAACTGAGTTTAACTCCAATAACTGAGTTAAACTGAATAACAACTCCCTAAACTACTCTTCCAACTCTGTCATAACTTTTCCACTTCAGTTCTAACTGAGTACTCCATGCATGAGCCACCAATAAACCCTAGGAATTGTGTAATTCCTTCAGCCCACTGATTTTCCAAATCTGTATACTGAAATAAAGTGCTCCAAGAGAATAAGTTGACATTTAGAGTCTGATTATTATTAAGGGCTAATAATAATTGACACATCTATTTTTAGATCGACGATCTATAAATAGACTTCGCCCAATATTCTAAAAATAGAATTTCATCTATTTTTCCAACTTGACCAACCATCCACAAATAGCATCCTGCAACTTTTGAAATATGATCACCATGTCTAAAAATAGACTTGCACCTAAAAATAGCCTGCGGGCCCACTTAGTGAAGGTGACTGATTTTCACTCAGCTTCATCATCTTGTTGAATCTCAACAATAACTATCATATTAAGCTAGAAAGGAATAAAATGCATCATTCTTTCACTAACATTGAAAAACATAAAGCCAAGATGAAGATCTCCTTCCCCTACAACCATGAAGAAACTGAAGTTAAAAAATCTCATAAAAGAACTTGAACTTATGAAGAGGTTCTAAATAATTTTCAATTTATTATTGAGGAAAAGAGAAGAAAAAAGTAGGAAGTTGAAATGGATACTATGAATAAATAATCCCCTCAAGAGAAAATAAAAGGATTGGAAAATAAAATACTAGAAGCATTAGAGAAAGCCAAAGCATAAATTAAGGATAGAAGAAAAGAATAAACATAGATAAAGGTTGCTAGGAAAGAGGAGTTGGAAAATAATAAAGAGACATGTGTTATATCCAAAGTTGAAATGTATGCAATTAAGTTATAGGCTAAAAGGAAATCTAAATAATATGAGAAATCCAAGAAGACACAATAAGTAGAGGGAAAATCTAATGTTGATGCAAAGTGTGAGAAGAAGGGAGATAAAATTGAAGTAGAAAAAGTTAGGAGGAGAGAAGAAGAGTTGAAATATGAAATTGAAGGAGAATAAGAGTTGAAAGATGACATTGAAGTAGAAAAATAAAGAATTAAAAGCTAGGTAAAATAGAATTTGGAGCAAAAGTTAACGAGTGGAAGAGAATGTAAAATACAACAAACCAATGCTATTGAGGGTGACATGGAATGACAATATTCTTCACCAATGGAAGAAGTTTAACTTAATTTTTTTTCCAATACCATTGAATCAGGAATGGTTGCAGGTGGTGATGTCACTATGCCAACACTAATAAATGGAGTTTCCAATTTTGAATGTTTAAATTTGATAAACAAATAAAGCGAGTGATAAGGCATAAGAACTGATGAAGGGGAATAAACTTGGATTTTGAAATGGTGCTCACTACTAATACTGTGGTGATGGATTTAAGAAACTTGAGTTTGTCTTCCTCTGTTTCTATTGGTCTAGCTATTACATAGGCTAATGTTCATAAATTTATGGATATAGAGAAGAAAATAAAGGAGAATGAAAAAAAATTCACCTTTTAGGAAAATTAGGTTAATTATTACATGTGCAACAAGTATTAGACTTAAAATATTATTGGCTATGCCTTTAGAGTTAAAAATGAGTTAACCAATGTACATAGGGAATTTTATGATATAGCACAATATGTGTAGGCCCAATGCCAAGATATGGTTGATGTCGTGGCCCATATTAAAGCATGGAAATTCCTATGAATAAGATAAATGACAAATTGATAAAATGAGGGGCTAAAAATCCTCCCTAGAGGAAATCCCTACTACAATACATGTCTTCATTCTTGAATCTCTTAAAGAGATGAATTTCAACTTGAGATACTAGAAGCAAACAACTCATAATGCTCCTTATAAGGGAATTACACTTGAAGTAACAAACTACATTATATATTGGCATGCTATGAAGAATATGGAAAATAATTGTTATTTTACCTTTTTTGGACCCAAAGATATTTTCTTTCAATAGGCATATTTATGTAAGGAATTGGATGGTTATATTAGTACTAGTAGAAAATATATCAAGACTCTCCTAAATTTAATGAATCAACCATCTAGAAGTTTATTGAGGCTCCTACAAAGGACATAACACTGATAAAAACTTTTTAGCCTAATATGGAAGAATTTGAGAAAATAATGAGGTAAAGTATTTCATCATATAAAGCCCCATTTAAATAGTATAATTTTCCCTAGGGAGATGCATTAAATCAAAACTATGAGGTATGGAAATTTTATGTTAAGATATGGATAAAAGAAAGAAACGAGCACTATTCTAGATGGGGGTATTAGAACAATTAAGAAGGGGATTTGAATTGAACCCTCAAAAGGAAAATATGACAATACAATGGGGAACCCAACATACAAGAAGGGGAAATTATTAATAAACTAGATGTACTATAATAATTGATTTCTCCCAATTTTCTCTTGCATAAGCAATATGGATTCAATTGAAGAAGATTTTTTCTTCTATGATTTTGTAAACTTTAAAAAATATATATAACAAAATAGAAGCAATTGTTGGTGGAACTATTTTGGAGAAAAACTTTAGTTTTGAATCTTATGATGTGTAGGACTCCTACTACTAATTTTATGAGTTTTGGATTGTAAGCGTATTCTCTTATGGTGTAGAGTTTTCTCATGTATGATTAATCTGTATTATGGGTTTTGTCTCACAAAGTGTTTGTCCATAGCTATAAGAATATTGCATTATTAGTTGTTCATTTTAATAATTTTTTAGTATGCATCTGGTTATTTAGATTTTTGCTATCATTTCCTTAATAACTTGCTTGCTAAAGATATAAAACAATGATACATTGAGTTCTATGCTTATCACCTTGGTTTTGTTAGTTTAACTCGAGCATTATTCTACATTTTGCACATTCGAATAATTGCATTTTATTTATCATATCACAAAGAAGCCTAAATGGTAGTGAACTACAAACAATAAACCCCTCAAAATTAGTAAAAGGTTATTTGACCATAATCAAGATAAGTACCCTATTCCAAACAATGTAAGGTTTTTCATTAGGGATAACCACTTGGATTTCTATGTAATGTTTCCATTGTGTGCGTTTTTCCCCAAATATTAACTCAATCGATTGGACCATCTACCAAATGCATGTTAGTGATGGAGTGGTGGTATGATATGATCTAATCAATCCCCTATGGTTGACACCATCATCCATCTAAATATTATGTAAAATAGAGACAATTCACCCAAAGTTTTCTTTCGATGTTTTTTAAGGAACGAGTCAATTTTGGGTAACCCAACGAACTCCCTCAAATTTGAACCTATGACCTCCTCAAAATATCCCTTGAAACAATCACTTCCAATGAATTGAGTTAACACACTAGGATTTTTCTCTATGAATATATGATATGAACACAAATGAAATAACAAGAAGTTAGATCAATTTTAATTTATGAAGTGTCTCGAAGTATCAAATACCTAGAATTGTAAATCTTTCTTCATATTTTTCACTCTAAAAAAATCTTCTCTTCTAAAGATTTGATCCCTCTAAATGCTTGATAAATATGAGGTTTAGATAAATTTAAACTAATTTGATTTAATTTATTTTTGAAAAATACATTATATTAAACATATCCTTCTCCCCTTCTCTCTCCCTCTCTCTAATATTAGTTTGTTCATAGAAAACAACCCTTAATACATAATTAAATTATAATTAATATTTTTCTCAGAATTGAAAAAATTGATTATTTAATAAAATACTTTGATAATAAATTTTAGTTAAAAATTCGAAAAATCGATTTTAATTTTAATTTATAAGATGAATCCAAAAAAACCCATGACAACAAGTCAACACTCCCATAATTCTCAGGGAAAAAGAAAAAAAGAAATAAATAAAATAGTTTGAATTAAGCACTGAGAGCTCTTGTATTGAGAGCGTCAATACACGAATTCATATTAGAGCCGCTATGTCGCTTTTGGATCATGCACTCGAATACACTAAAATCAAGGTAAAATACTATTATGCCAACACTGAATGTGTATTAATAACTTATTTGAACCATTACTCCTTTACTTAGTATCGATCATGGTACATCATTACATTAAAATGAATGATTTATTTTTATATTTAGAAAAAGTAAGTGCATCATGGCCAAATTTGCGAGAAGGAAAATAAAAATCAACACAATAAGAAAGTGCATCATTGCTAAATTTGTTTTTTCGGGAAAGAAAGATAAAAGAAAACCTCTTACCATTACCCTTAAAAAAGTTTCCATTACGCATCTTCATACTTAAGCAGTTACCCTTACAAAGACCTTTATAAAAGTTAAAAGGCTATTTTATGTGAAGGCAAAAGTAAGTTTGGTCGGAGAAAATGTAGATAGTCGATATTATGCAGGTTGGAAATGAAGTGGAGATGACATAAATGTCAATTTTTTATTTTTTATAATATTTGGGGGTAAAAGTGGTGAGTATCGAATGATTTGGAAAAGGAGAGTTAACTATATATATATATATATATATGAGTAATTTAATTTATAGATAAAATAATTTTTTGGGGTATTTATTTGGTTAATGTTATTTAAATTTGGGTAGATTTTTTAAATTTTGAGTTTAAGTTTTGATATGTAAAATTTGAGTGTCAAAGTTTTTTTAGGGTATTGGAATCTATTTTTGCATCGATAAAAAATCGTAATCTTGCTTGAAATTGTATCACCAAATTCTGATGGAAAAGGCTATTTTGTGTGTATATATATGTGTGTGTGTGGTTGATAGTTTTTTTTTACATTTCAGGGAGATGTGTGATTCATTTAGCGTTCAACATGGAATTTGCAAGGGATGTTTAAAATTATATTGATAACAAAAAATATTTCCATATAGATTATACAAAAATATTTTAATGTTCATCTTAAATAAATATTTCAATATCTTTTTCTCTCTCACACACATATAGAACAATTTAAAGTAAAAAATTAAAGCCAACACAAATCCACCATACATGTAGAATGATCAAGTCCTTCAAGGTGGATACTTTTTAAAATTGAAACAAATGAAGAAATGTCAGTGTATATAGGCATTTAATGGTGGAGAAAAGTTTTTTTTGTTGTGTAAGGTGAATTGCATTACGAAAAAATAAAAAAGTTACATAAAAAAGTATATAAGTCATTCCAATCTCTCGATGGGGAGATTGGACCATACCCAATATTGGGCCCTTCGAAAGGCCATGAGTGACCAACAATATCAAACATAATTTAAACATAAAAACACAAAGAATTTTTTTTGGCCTATCATTGCCATGGACAAAAAAAGGAGCACTTCATACTAAGCATAAACAACCATCACAAACTCAAGGAATTGGATCAGAGTCTGAACCAATGCAAGGATAAGATCTGTTGGGGTTGTCGGGGGCCTGGGGATTACTAACAGAATCCCAATGTGTTTTTCTATATGTGCCAATCTATTGTCCATAGCTTCCAGTCTACAATCATAGTGTATGATGTGGCCATGCATGTGATCTGACGTCTCTAATAAGTCCCTCTTTTCTCCCTAATTGTCCAGAAGTGCCCATGCTAGAAAAAAATTCATTTTCTAGTAGAGGTTGATTGCTTGCATGTATTCATTCCCTCTACTCCTTGTCTGCCTTCTATCTGGAATCCAAATTTCCCACTAGGCTCTCACTTTTGCATTAGAAAGGGAGGTTCTTTGTGAGGATGCATCCATTTTCAATCTCGACAATTCATCTTGCATATGCACACACATTTGTTCATGGTACCTAACTACAAAGCCAACTTTTTTGTTATGAAGTCATGAGTTTCCCTGATGGGCTCTTCCTTAATTTTAGGTTGCACCTCTCCTAGGTATGTCTCTCTCTCGTGGCATGTTGAGGAATCCTTCTACCCTCAGGTTAGGTTGATAACCAATTTTCTTTGTTTTATAATTATTATCCTGCCACAAATATGGAGTCCACTTGCTCATCCACGTAGAAGATAACCACTAGGAAACGATGCTTTTCCCAGACCATCCACACATAGTAGGATTTTTCTTCTTTAGTCACCCAAAATAGGTTCTTACTTCTTCTCTTTGCAAGATGCCTATATACTCCACCTCATTGAGCCTACTTATCCCCAACATAGAGAAAGGGTTTCCCATAGGCTTCACTAGGTTGATTTCAAAGCCAAAAAATAATTCACCCACCACAGACTAGGTCTCCACCTACCTTAACCAGACTCTTCTACGTCTCTAGTTACAAATAAGATCCCTATCACAACTCTGTTTTCCACCCGGAAAAACAGAAACAATGCTCTTTGAAAGGGAAGTTCCCAATACAAATGACCCAATAAAAAATGATAATGGAATATGCTGAGCTATTCTATATTGATCAATTACATAAACATTCACAACAAGGAGCCAAGAATTCAAGTGAGAAATACCTAGAGAGACCATAAAATTTTTGTAGGCTATAGTTCTAGGCCACCCCTTCCTCGTCCCTTGATCAATATGCCTCTCCCATTAAGCTCTACAATTATAATACTCCCAGATTTTTTCCTAGTGGACCATGAAAGTCGCGCCTTCTTGGGATGAGAGGCTGACTAGTTTGACATTCTTCCAACTTGCTATGACACTCACATTCAATTTCTCAACCTTCATAGAGGATGAAGGATCTTCTAGGCTGAAATTATCCTCACATACCAGTTGTTTAAGGCACATAAAATTTTCCTATATGAGCACAATCTACGAGTCTTACATAAATCCGGGCTATTGCATATACTAAACACATAGTTATTATCATTCTATAAAAAAAATGTCCATCCTTTTCCACAATCCCATCTGTTTTAAGCCCACTTTTGACACAACCTCTAATGAGGAATGTTTGCCAGCATTAATTTGTTTCTCTATTGGAGTTGATTACTCAGGGCAAAACTGTTATCCTCCATATCTAACATGTAACATCTTTCATGCTTCTACCATTGATGAGTCGCCCGGCTCACATCCTTTCAGTCCCTATCTAGTAATGTTCCCCTCCTTGTCATCAGTATCTATGTTGGGAATTATTCCAAGGTACAAGTATACCATCCATTGGGGGCCGTGTTGTCACATACCCTTCCTATTGGCTAGGTGGCGCCATGGAAACCCCCCTCCCCCTCCCTCTCTCCATCTGTCACCCGAATTTGGGGAATGGTGGAGAACGTTTATTTCAATGTCAAACATAAAAATATTTCAATATCCATCTTAAATTAAATATTTTAATAACAAATTCTTTCACTTGAGAGACACTCTATAGCCCAATATGGGGAATATTCTTCACATCCTAATATGAGGAATATGTTGTAATATGTCTGTAAAACAAAGATTTATATTAAATAATAATAGCACGAAGAAATAATATCGACTCAATTAAAAAATAGTAAAAAATAAAAATAATAGATTGATTCAATTTAATTCATTATATTGTAATTTTGTTTCTATCAATAAAATTAAAAATTTAATGACATACATATTATATTAAAATAAATTTAAATAATAATAATTCATGTTTATAATCATGAAATTTCAAAACATATAATAAATAAAAATACAATTTTCTTCCTGTGAAAAGAAACTCGTACTTTCATTCATATTGAGAAGAAAATGCATTTTGTAAATACACACATGATGGGTACATTCGTCAAGGATCTGCCCAGATCTTTGTGTGGTAAGACCCAAGCAAAAGGTTTTTTTGTTATATGCTCACATTCTGAAACATAAAAGCAAAATAAAAAAGAAAAAAGTAAAAATACAATGGGGAAGATCAAGTAATGTGTACATCACTTATCTTCCCCTTCTTTCCTTTCTTTTTTTGGACCTATTTCCACACCCCAAAGTTGTGGTGCATTGGAACAAGGGCCAAATTTTCCACAAATGACACTGGGGGGGTGTTTTTTATCAGAATTTGAGCTTTCTGATACATGAGCACGCTTCATACCCATTGTTTCATCCTCCATTTTCATCAATGCTATCTGATTTTTTGTTTCCTATAGTGCTATTGTATTAGTACGATTATGTTTAGGGAAGGTAGTGACATTTTTATCCTGAGAACCCCCTTATTCGTTGGATAAATTCTCCATAGTTCCTTCATCATCTTCTTTAGAAATATGTGGTTTGGTAAACTGCCATCCTCTTGGCTTCTATGTCTCTTTATTTTTTTTGTGTTTTTCTTCATACACTTGTTCTGAATATGTCATGTTTGGAACAAATTCCTACATCAGAATGCCATGTTTTTGTAGTCTAAGACTTGGGACTGTTTGATATCTTTTTGTTTTAAATTAATGTGATCTGGTAAACCTTTTCTAATGTTGATCTCCACACATATTCTAGCAAAGGGGAAAATACCTTTCCATGTTCTTTTAGAGTCCCTTTTTTTCTGAAATTGCATAGGGTATTCCCTGTTGGAAAATGTAACTAATTTTGGTCTTCATAATAATCATTGTATCATGCCATTATGTATATCTTATGTTAAAAAAGAAGTAAGAATAATATTACTTTCAAGCATGGGTTTCATGCTTCTTTTGATTGGTCATCTAAGTAAAGCATGTTCTTCATACTTCTAGGGTTTGTCATGTCATAAAATAATAATTTTCATGAGTCAAAGATTCATTATCAATACTATAAGACCCTATTGGGCAAGTTTTAACATGTAAAATAATTTATTTTGAGTCTAAAAAGTCAAAATAAGCGTCCAAGCACAAGTTGGCCCTACTAGCGAGAAGTTGGCCTAGGGAGGGCTATTCAACCTCCTAAAGGCATATATATAGAAGTATATTTGATTCATTTGAACAAACACTTTTTCAATTCGATATCTAGCAAGATAAGAAAGACAAGAAGAGAAAAATAACTAGAAGGAAAGGACAAAATACCAAGCGGAGGAAGGAGAACTGAATTCTACCTATTTTTGTCCACACATGCAAAAATTTTAGGGTTTTTGTAGCTGTTCCAGGGCCGAGAATTATAAGTCAAGCTTGCAAGTCTAAAGTAAGGGCTGAAGCTATTATTGGGAGAAGGTTGAAGAAGGGTTGAATCTTGTTGAATTTGAAGACTTTGAATTGCTTAAGGAAGGATTCCTTGAAAGGCTGACTTGGTGTTTGGAGGAGGTCTTGGTCTATTTTTTTTGGGTCTTGGATGTCTCATTTGAATTTATTTTATACGAAGAGAAGAATTTATTTTGGGTTTTCTCCTTAGAGGGTTTTTGCCCTCGTTTGGAGCTTATAGTTGTTTCCATTTTCTTTATGGTTTATGCTCTTGATAATTATTTTATGAATAGAATCTAACAAATAATAATAAGAAGATAACATAAGTTCACAAAATTTTATCAAGGATAAGGATAATTGTTTGATTAACTGCCCTACTAGATTCTCCAACATGGTTTTAGAGCTAAGGTGAAGAAGAAGACAACTTGGAGATCATCTTGTTGATATAATAAGGGATTACTTGTTAAGGGGAATCATTTGCAAAATCTTGAAATTCAACAAGAAAATGCACCACATACTAGTGTGGGTTTCCAAGTCACACATGGGTGAGGAATTTAGTGACATGTTAGTGCTAATGTGGGCGACCAATTTTTAAATAAATTGGAAAATAAATTGTAATATTATCTCATAACAACTTGTAATAGTTAACTAAGTGTGATAGACTTATTTAGCTCAATAATTTTGAGTTGAGGGTCAAAGGTGAGGCATATAGAGTGATTCTATTATTTACAAGGTCTAGCTATAGTTGTAGCACTAGTGTGGTATGAGTGCAATAAGTTAACTCAAATTAATTGAGTTAAAATCAGTTTAACAAGTTTTAACTGATTGATGAGCTAGTGGAAGATCAAGTGAATTAAAATATATTTAATTCACAAGTATTGATCTACCAAGTAACTGATGATTCACTATTAATAGATGCATGCATGCCAATTTTGATGATGACCCAGTTGAGACAAAGGTTAAAGGTAAGTAAATTATCAGTTGTATTATTAGCGAACTTCCCAGGTGTAGTTATAAAGCCACAAGAAGCCCACGGTGGATTGCGCAGTAAAGGAAGGTTGGAATTCCTATTTAATAGGAATTATTTTTCCTAGGGATTGTGTGAGCAAGGCAGGCTGAAGGTGGGCAGGAAATTGGCTATGTATTGGTCCAATTTTGCCTAGATCAATGTGAGACAATTGGTAGAGTGTATGGTTGTGGTGAGAACACATGCATTTTATTGTTTCATGATTCCTTGGTTGATTATACAATAAATATGGAGGCATTTTGAGTAGTTGCTTTCCCAAGGAAAACCTTGTGTTGTGCGATTTATTTGCTTCTTTCTCTTACTTGCATGTGATTGAGCGACCGTGATTTACATTTTGCAAATATTATAGAAGGATTCAGTATACTGTTTTAGTACATTGCATGATCAGATTGAATCCATTGGTGTAATTTCTACATGGTTTAGAGTGCCAGGAATCACAACAGTGGAGAATAAATTGAGTTTGTGTTGAAAATTATTCAAATTTGTAGATACTTTCTTTGGAGCTAGAAGCGGATTAAGATGTCTTTCAATGGCTTGAGACTCGAATATCAACTCGAGGGAAGTTCGAATTAAATTTCATGGAAGGACATGATGGAGGCAATGTTGGAGGACAACGGGTTGAAGGAATTCATAGATACTGATATTCCCAAGACTGCAGCAGCAGATGCACAACTTCTTGATGCATGGCAGAAGAAGGTAGCAAAGGCGAGGAGGATCTTATTAGAGGGAGTTCAAGATCATATTGTCTCGATTGTCCATGGCAAGGCAACTCCATATGCTATGTGGAAGGCCTTGATAGATCTATTTCAAAGAAGTAGTGACCACAAAAAATTGGTACTTAAGGACAAGCTTAGGAAAATCAAAATGGAGAAAGGCGACACAATCCAAAAATAATTGACCAAGTTCACTAAATGTCAAGATGAGCTTGGAAGTGTTGGGATTACTGTAGCCGATGATGAATTGGTGAGCCTAGCACTTCTAGGCCTTCCGAGGAGCTGGCATAGTTACCAGGAATCTGTCAATGGGAGGGATAATTACCATATTGGGAGTGACTATGGTCATATTTGGTACAAGAAGAGTTTCGGCGGAATACCAGGGATGGATCCTCATCCAAGATTGATGATGAGGAAAATTGTGCCTTGGATGGTAAGGAAAATAAGGGGAAGGGGATGAAGTCCTATTCCAAATCTGAGACCAGAAAAGAAGGCAAGAAGCATGACATGTCAAAGGTGAAATGTTTTCACTGTCATGATCATGGACACTATGCCACAAATTGTCCACAAAAGAAGAAGAACAATAAGAAGGCTTCAGGAGCTACAATGGGTGAAGCTTTGGCCTCACAGTTTGAGTTGGACTTATCTCTCATCGCAGGCATGGTGTCAACTGTGATGGGATCTATGTGGTACTTGGATAGTGGAGCATCTTTCCATATGACAGTAAACAAAGAACTCTTTAGTAGCTTGGAGGAGAAGGATCTTCAGATGCACATCGAGATGGGTGATGACGAGAGGTATAGCGCTACCGGGATTGGTACAGTTACTTTCCAGAGACAGTCAGGTAAACCTTTCATATTAAAATATGTCATGCATGCACCAGGCTTGAAAAAGAATTTATTTTCAGTTGATATGTTGGAGGATCCTGGATATGATGTGGTTTTCAGTGAAGGAAAGAAGTTCCTTCGTCACAAAGCCACAGGATAGGTAAAGAATATTGGGGTTCATGTGAAGAACCTATACAAACTTGATGTAGATGGTTGCACAACATTGAGCAATAAAGTAAGGGAGGTGGTGAGTTGGGATACAAGTGAGTTATGACACATGAGATTGGGCCATCTAGACCACAGTGCTTTGAGAATCATGCAATAGATTTCTACAGGTCTTCCAAAGGGTACTCTTGCACAGATAGACACATGCAAGGGATGTACCATCGGAAAGTATACTAAAGCCACTTTTCATTAAAAGGAGAACCGAGTAGTGACAACCCTTGAGGGAGTTCACTTGGATGTGTGTGGACCATTCTCAATAGCTTCCACAACAATGCACAAGTACTATGTGATTTTTGTTGACTATTTTTTTTCTAGAAAGTGTTGGATCTTGTTTCTGTAGAAGAAAGATTAGACATTATCCAAGTTTTGTGAGTTCAAAGCACTGGTAGAGAAAGATACATGGAAGAAGGTGAAGGCTCTAAGGAGTGCCAATGGTAGCAAGTATATCTCTAATGAATTCAAGAACTTCTGTGCCAAAGAAGGAATTCAGAGAGAATTGATTGCACCTTATAACCCACAACAGAATGGGGTTGCAGAAAGAAAGAATAGAACAATTGTGGGAGAAAAATGAGCTATTTTACATGATCAGGGCCTATCATTTCATTTGTGGGAAGAGGCATGCAACACAACGGTATTTGTGCAGAACCGCAGTCCTCATCGGATACTCGGCATGAGTACACCAGAGGAGGCTTTTTCAGGTAAGAAACTAGATGTTTCATATTTTAATTTTTTGGCTCATATGTCTATTTCCATGTGACCAAAGATGCTAGGAAGAAGCTAGAACCAATAATAGAGGTTGGGATATTTAGGGGGTACACTAATACTCCCCACAACTATTGGGTGTATTTGTCGGCTAACAGGATGAAAATTGTTAGGAGAGATGTTAAATTTGACGAGGAGAAAGCCATGCGATTGTCCCTTAAGAGGGATCTTGACTTGCATGCAGATGAGGAACTCTTAGTTCCAAAGGATGAACCTCAGGATGTGGATCAGCCACAAGCATAGGATCAAGGAGTGGCAGAAACCACTCATGCAGAGCCATCCACCAGAAATGGTAGGAATCGCACCAGAGAGGCTAACAGATTGATTCTAGATGCGACAGAGAATGTAGGTACACCTACATCACAACACATGCAGAGAAGGTCCCCAGAAAGGTATACTAGATACTTGAATCTTATGAGCAAGTGTATTGTGACAAGACCGTCCTCTTTTGAGGAAGCAATGCAACAACCAACATGGGTTGATGCCATGGTTGAGGAGTATGACTCCAATATCAGAAACAATGCATGGGAAGTGGTCCCAAGACTAGTGGGGAAGTCAGTGGTTGGATCCAGGTGGATCTACAAGGTGAAGCAAGCAACATATGGGAGTGTGGAGAAATACAAGGCTATATTTGTGGCCCGAGGATTCTCACACGTAGAGGGGATTGACTATGAGAAAACTTTTGCACTGGTTGAAAGGTACTCATCAATTATATCTATCCTTGCACTCTCAGCACAGATGGAATGGGAGATACATCAGAGGGATGTAAAGGCATCCTTTCTCAACGGAATTATTGAGGAATAAGTGTACATTGAGTAGCCATAAGGTTTTGATACCTTTGACGGAGAGTCACATGTGTGCAGACTCAAGGGAGAATTGTATGGGCTGAAGAAAGCACCTCATGGTTGGTACACCAGGATCGACAACTATTTCACCGGGTTGGGCTTCACAAAGAGTGAAGCATATGCGAACCTACATCATATTGTGGTTGATGGTAAGATTTTGATTATTGTATTTTATGTTGATGATCTTATATTGACAGGTGATGAGCACCTCATAACTTCTTGCAAAGAGGATCTTGCAAGAGAGTTTGAGATGAAGGACATGGGGCTCTTGCATTATTTCCTTGGCTTGGAAATATGGCAAAGAGATGGGGAGCTATTTGTATCTCAAGGAAAATATGCCAACGAGATTTTGAGGAAGTTCCACATGGAGAGAAAAAAACCCATGGAGACTCCTCTTGCAGGAAACTGGAGGAAGGAGGATGCTACTTCAAGTGAGGTAGTCGATTCTACTGTTTACAGGTAGCTTGTGGGTTCATTTATGTATTTTGTGAACACACGACCAGACACATGCTACACATTTAACCAGCTTAGTCAAGCTATGGTTAAGCCTACTAAGCTCTTTTGGAAGGCGGGGAAGCATGTGTTGAGATATATCACGGGCACTAAAGAGTATGTATTATGGTACAGATGGACAAAGGGAGTGAAGCTTTAAATCTTCAACGATGCATATTGGGCAGGTAGTCCATCAGACAGGTGTTGGGCCGCTAGGTTGTCATTATTATTATCACTTTTTAACATCTATTTCATCCATTTCTGCCATTATTTATCACGTCATTTATCATGGTTTATCATATAATTCCATTTTATAATTATTTATGCTCTTATGGATAAATATTATTTATTCTCCTTTATTTTTAATAAATTGATGATTATTATGCATGATTTTATCAATGATGGTTTATTAATAAATTTGTTGTAACATCACTCACCATTTTAGCCTCCAAGATATTCTCCAGATTGCAGATTTGATCTCCAGCTCATCATTAAATATTCCAACTCAGAAATTCGTTGGAATAAGAAGTGACAGTTTTGTATTAGATGTTGTGGGAAAATGGAGAAGAATCTGGACAATCCAAAACATGGGTTTTGTCCAAAATGGACCGAATTAACTTTTTTAAAGAGTAGTTTGCCCAAATTCAGTTCTTATTAAGAGAAATGGAAGTTTCTCTGAAGACGACTTTCCCAGATTCGTTGTTGCGACCGTTTTCCAAATTATCTCAGTTGCAATACCAAATTCGACTTGTTCCTGTTGAATGATTGATGGAAAGATATTTTAGATATCATCTTGCTGATAAATTGGTTATGAACAATCCAATTTTGTTATGGGAATCATTTTGTAATCATCTTTGTTATAACTTCTCTTTGCACTATGTGTATTTAAATGAAAAAAACAGAGATCAAAAGGGAGGATTATGAAAGAGAATTAGGAAAGGGAATATAGATTTATTTATGAGAATAATTATGGACGGAACATAGTTCTGAAAAGACAGAATTATATTATAATGCTACTCAAGGTTGATGAATAATTGAAGTTGTTGTTTTCATTCGCATTATCTAAAGTAGCTTAGCAGTGCATGCTGGTGGCTAAGGGCCCAGCCCCTGGTAGAGTTAACTGCTTCCCTATGTTATATTTCTGATTCTTGTAGCGTGTGATTGATTTGATAATTTCTTGTTACCGTGACTTCATTTCATTAGTTGTTTATTATTTTCCTATATTGAGATATTATGCGTTTTGTTTATGATTTACTTCGTTACCATTTGATCTGAATCTTGTTCATTATAGCGTGAGTTATTTAAGACGGCGCATTCCATTGCTTAAATCAACTGTAAGAGTTTAATTATTGCTATGAGACTCTTAGAAGTGATATTTTTTCTGTCTTAATTGCTTTGCAGAAATTAGTATAATCTAGATTGAATCAGTTAAGTAGGAGTGAGTTATTATTACTGTGCTCTCGGCTGATGATACCATTCTTTGGATTGTTGTAAGATTTGATTTCAATAGCATATTCCACTTTTATATTCCCTTTAATAATTGCAATTAGAGTTTATTAGATGCTTCCATATATTCTTGTGTCAAGATCTATACTACAGTTTAGGAAACATTACTCTTTGGATTATAGCTTGCACATATTGTGTACACTCTTGAAACAAAAAGACTTACCCAGGTTGATAATTAATGTGAGGCAATTAGAAGTTTTAAAAGACTCCTTTTAGCACCCAACATTTTGGCGTCGTTGCCGGGGGAGTGTTTCCATTTCACGGAAGTGATTTATGTTTGATTTTTGTTGGGAAAGAGTGGGTATTAAAAATGAAGGTAAAAGACTACATAACGACGAAGTAAAAGTGCTTGCTCCTGCGATTTCGGCACAATTGCAAAGTTGGTAGGTATTCGATGTTTTAATATAACTTTGTGAAAGAATTGGGTATTAAAAACGGAAGGTAAGAACCTGCGTAACAAGCAAGTAAAGCGCTTGCTCCTCCACCCACTTTTCAGTAGAATTGCGTAGGAATTGAAGTAGGAATTTTAGAGGTAGAATTTTTGAAAAAAATCTTTTAATTCCACTCGAGTGGTGATGTAAGCACCACCCATTTCACTAACCTATTGAAGGGAATATTAGAAGGAGGATCCTCAAAGAAACACATGAAGAAAATCTTCTATTATGGTAAGAAATAGCTCACATTGTAACTTTTGAATTCCCTATCAAAGATCTAGGAGGAGTGACACAAATGCACATAATTCCCCCGTCGTCTCTACCAAATTTTCATGGTTTGAAAAATGAAGATCCAGATACATTCTTATTTGAGTTTGAAATACTTTGTAGAGGATATTATTATTGTACTAATGATCAAAGGTTGAAAGTGTTTCCTCTTACTTTTAAAGGAGCAGCTCTCCGATGGTTCATGAACCTTGGTGGGAATTGCATCCAAACTTAGGAGGACATGAAGAACGTATTCTTGAAGAATTACCAAGACTATTGCAAGGCCAATGAAGATATTTTCAATATGATACAAGGGGAAGATGAAAGCTTGAAGGACTATGTGGAGCGATTTCGATGACCTTCAAAAATCAAAGCATAAGTATTTGGAAAAAGAGATCTTAAAAACACTCCTTCTCAAAGGAATCAAAGATGAATTTTTAGAACTCTTAAATATGATAGGAAAAGGCAATGTTTTTCAGTTATCATATGATGATGTTTGTGAATTATGCATAAGGTATTCAAGAGGAATCTCCACGGCTGGTAAGAATTCTAGAGAAGCTTCTTATTTCTTTTCCAAATCTACTACAACAAGAGGAGACATAAGAGCTAAAATCAATGTTTTATTTGAAAATTTTAAATATGATTTTATTAGCTCTCTAAAGTCACAATTGGATGTTTTACAGGTACAGAAAAATCAAGAAATTTAAGAAGTGTGTTTCCCTCATTGTCAAAAGGAGCATCCCATAGATACTCACTCTTCCTTATCTATGATGGAAGTAGCATATAAAAAATATGGGGAAGTTGCAACAATGTCAAAACCATGCAAATCGTGGCCTACATGTATGGTTCAAAACACTTCCCCTCCATTTTCTTACTTGTATCATTCATTATGGAATACTCATGTGTTAGGGCAGCAATGTCAATCTCGATATAACCCCCACCAATCTTTTCTACAAGTTTGGCATGGTTCATCCTATAATTACATGACTACTCTCCCTCATCTTGTAGCACAAACACATCCTCCATATTCTCCAACAGCTCTTCCACAACATCTTGTTTGCCTATCAAAATCATCCACTCAACCCAATCAACTACATCATCAAAATGCTCCATTCCCTACACAATTTCATTCTCAAATCATTCCACACTCTCACCATAATAAACCAGTACAACATGTTTACAGTGTTGAACTGCAAAATTTACCCACCCTTCCCACCCATTATATCTCACATGCACCATTGGAGAGAACTTATACTCAGATTCAGAATGTATCAAATCCAAAAATTGTAGAGGTTATGAAAGAAAATGAGGTTTCTTCTAGCCTGAATCAACAAGCCATTTAAACACTCAAGAACTTCATGATATGACGGCTATGGGAAATCAAGAAAGTAAGGGATACATTGAAGATTGGTTTCACTCCATTTTTTTGCAGCATCACTCCAAACTTCAACAATTTTTGGGACCATCTTTTCAAGGGAAGTTGGCTTCTCATACCCTACCATTTATTAAAATGCATTTTTCAAATTTGGGTATGTACATACTGGAGGCCTTATTTCGAAAATGGCTCCACTGTAAGTACTCCTATACGTAAGCATATTCAATTTTCAAAGAAGAGTAGGTTAGTGTAGAAAATAAATAAATAAGAACATAATAAATACATTTTTATTATTATGTAAAATTAATTGTTTTTGTTGCAACACGTTGAGGAAATCAACATCAGTGATAAATATTATAATTTATTTGTGTATGTAGATGTATTATATTGAAAATAACAGCTCTACAAACATTCATATTCATTTTTATCACAATATGGAAAAATTGCTTGAATATCATATTTTTTTGCCTTGCAGCCATTATGAAATTTCTGAAAATATAGTTGGGACAGTCATGTTTTGAGGGACCAAAAGTGAATATTTTAAAAACCGGTTTCTATCCTAAGTATCCCTTGATGTCTACTTTCCAACCCAATTTTAATCACTCCATTTTGATTTGAAATGAAAAAGTTATAACCAAAATATTGACAAGGCGTCTAGTAGGCAGCTCAGGAACAGAGTTGGGACAACGTGTTTTTGGAAGCCTAAATGACTATATTTTTTAAAAAAAATTCTATTGCATGTTCCTCTATGAATCTAGTTTACAAGGAAATTTTAATCACTCGATTTCGATATAGTATGAGAAAGATATGACCCAAATACTGACTGTCTATCCTAAATCAGCACTCTTAAAACTCTGTTTTTCCAGTTGTTCATTAAAGTATTTGACCCATCAATTATTTTTGTATTCAAAACCTGTTTCTATTGGAGATAAATAAATGAATCTAATTTCATTTCCAATTTGAATCAGCTTAATCCATCATCAAACGAAAAAGGTATACTTAAGATATCCATTATTGGTCTAAGATGGGTAATCGAAAATGACTTTGTTATGCAGGTTGTTCTAAGTAAAATTGAAATATCATATCATTGAATTTAAAAAAAAAAAAAAAAAAACTATCTATATTGGTAATACATCTTTGAAGTAGCTCTTATTTGTCTTTGTAATCGCTCAAATTGGACAAAAAACAAAGAAGTTATAATTAAAACACTGCAGGTTAGCATGATTGGGCACTACTCTCCCGCAGGTAATAAATTAGTTTTACTTTGTCCGTGGATTTGTTTTCTAGAGTAGCTACTTGTTAGTTTTTTTGCATATTTAATGAATTAGGGGAGCCTAATCACCTCTCTGTCTCCATGATTTAATGTTTTACTGCAAGTAGACACTCGTTTTTTTGCAGTTATTAGGACAATAAAGAAGCTCAATTTATGGACGAGCGATTCTTGAAAGAAATTTTAATGAAACAAGGGCATTTCATCCAATTCATTACCTAACAGATTCATAACAGAAAAAATGAAGAATTGATTCCCATTTGAAGATTCATGTCACTGCTGCCAAAACATTTTTCCAAGAGATCATTTTTTTTCCATTGACAGATTGACATTCCCTTAGGAAATCACATCATAGCTATTGTAACTTAATTTATATAATGTTTTTAAATAAAGTGTTGTTTCTTTTCTGATTTCTCTTATGTTTTTGTGTTTCAAGTGTCGCTTCCTTCAAATTTTAGTTTCCGCTCCAATGGAAATTGAATAATGAGGACCCCACCATGCAAGTTTCAGCTGCAGAAGGCAATACTTCGGTAGCACCAATTCTGTAAAAAGTTACTGTTTCTTTAGATTTGTACATACAATAATTTTTTTCTCTGTTTTTTCTATTGTTCTTATTTCTGTATCATCACTCTTCTGTTTTTTAGAGCAGGAGAGATGATTGTTTTTTTTATCTCTCTGTGTTTTCCCTTGTTGTTCCATATAGGGAACAACTGTTGTTCCATATAGGGTACAACACTTTTTGAGATTTTTTGTTGTTCCCTCTTGGGAAAAACACTTTTTTGAGCTTTTGTTGTTCCCTCTCTGGAACAACACTTTTGCATTTCCGCTGTTCCCTTTTAGGAACAACACTTTTCTGCGTTTTTGCTGTTCTCTTTTGGAAACAACACTTTTTTGCATTTTTGTTGTTCCCTTCTGGGAACAACACGTTTTTGTGTTTTCGTTGTTCCCTTTTGGGAACGACACTTTTTTGCATTTTTGCTGTTCCATTTTGGGAACAATACTTTTCTGCATTTTTGTTGTTCCCTTTTGGGAACAACACCTTTTTGCATTTTTGTTGTTCCCTTTTGGGAATGGCACTTTTTTGCATTTTTGTTGTTCCCTTTTGGGAACAACACTTTTCTGCATTTTTGTTGTTCCCTTTTGGGAAGAGCACTTTTCTGCATTTTTGTTGCTCCCTTTTGAAACAACACTTTTGTGTGTTTACTATTCCAACTTCGGAACACCACTTTTTGGTTTGCTATTCCATCTTCGGAACAACACTTTTTGGTGTTGTTGTTCCATCTTCGGAACAACACTTTTTGATTTTGCTGTTCCATCTTTGGAACAACATTTTTTTTTTCCCAATTTTTGAACAACAATTTTTGGTTTTGTTGTTCCATCTTCGGAACAACAGTTTTTGGTTTTGCTATTCCATCTTCGGAACAACACTTTTTGATTTTTCTGTTCCATCTTTGGAACAACATTCTTTTTTGTTTTCTTTTCCAATTTTTGAACAACACTCTTGTTCCTTGTATAATTTTTGTGTGTTATGAACAACACCTTTTTTTATATTTCACAACTACCTCTCTCCTCTTATGGAATTATTCCTAGCTCATCTCAGGCCCAATTTTCTAATTCCCTTTCATGACATGAAGTACAATACTTCTACGAGGACGAGAATTATGGATTCTATTGAAGCAGGTGAATATCATTAACATTATGATCTTTAACAGAATAGCTTCTAGATGAGAGATTCTTTTTAAGAAAAGGGACACAGTTACTTATATACTACTTTACTGCATCGTTTTCTGTTATACATGATACTTATTGATCATCTTAATACCATGCTGGTTCCACCCTTCTTGGTTATAATCTTCTATGTCTTTAATAAATGAGATTATGGGTATATTTTTTTCTATTGACATGTTCAACTTCGTCCACCATCCCTACTCTTAAGGACTAGTGAGCCTCCCTCTTTTTATCATAAAATTGTGTAATCACAGAAAAACTTTGTTTGTAGATGGAGGATAGGGGGTCTCATTACGAGCCAGCCTACCATGTTCATAAGGTTGTAACGAAGTGACATTCCCATTACGGCCAGCACACCAGGGTTATGATCCATTAGATAGACAAAATATTCTTGGAACAAGAGGTCTCATCATGAGCCAACCTGATCACTTTTGCTACATCCCAGTGAATGGCAGTGTGGTTATCTGGTTACCACGCCAGCACACTGATCTCTTCTTTTGAATAGCATTGGAACTCTCCATTTATAAATTAAGGATCCTAGCTCATACGGGTTAAAAAACAACCCTGCTGAGGCTATGGATTCGTGCTGGCACCAGAGGCTCTGCTTATGGTATTGAAGTTATATCTTATCGTCAATTATTTCTATAATACCCTTTTCTTATTCTTTTTTTTTTATCGGAGAAGTTATTTTCTTAATTTTTCCCTGTTTTGAACCTTTATGCATGAGCAATTGTTTTCCGATCAATCACATCATTTTCGGCTAGAATACTGTCAGAAAAGCATCTTTTTGGCATATTCCTGTCCCTTTCTTTTTCGCGTAACTTATCATCAATCCAAAGCGTCCTATCTCTTATTCATAACTATATTTACACACTCTTCTCTCATTATAACCATACTTCTTGCCATCCTATCATTGATATGTGTACTCTTCTTCATTTACTGCCGTATTGATCATTCCCTTGCCTTGCTGTCAGCACAACACCTTTCATATGCTTTATGGTCATGGAATCCATTTTCCAATTGGAGGGGGGAATGTATGAATTATGGGATAACATGCAATATAATTACTGAACTCTGCCATAACTTGATGATTTGAAAAAATATTAGTACTGCATTTATACAAAAAAAATTCTGATTAAAATTTTTGCATGCATCTTATCTGTTGCTATTCAAAACTCAAATTGTGGATTCAATAAATTTGCATGCACAATAGTGACTTGTTACAGGAGAACAACAAGTATGGGGGGAATTCTATTCGCAGCAAGGCCACACTATTGCTCCTAACAACGGAGGCTCGCACAATTGTTCAGACATGATGTGCTTGCATGGCTTCCACATTTTGCATCACTTTCAGTATCCGCTCAACCTACATTAGCTTCAACAAATGTCAGTCCATACATGTCATTCCACATTTTTTTCAGAGGTAAAACTTGAGGTAAAATAGCATACTTTTCTGATTTATTATGAATTTAGGAGAATTTCATGCAAAATACATTGAGCATTATTTATCATCATTCATTCCACATATCTAACACTTCCCATTCTTCAAAGATAGAATACTTCAGTTTGGGGGAGTGTTCCTTTCATTTATTTATTTATTATGACCATCTTATTCATTCTCAACGCCTCCCTTCTTCCATGTTGTTTTAAACCAAGCATAGATTTCAACAGATTGTAGCAACCACCTCTATTCATTTTCTAGCATTTCATGAGGACATGTTAATTCTTCAATTTGGGGGAGGCATTTCTACACATGATGGATGTTTTCTACTTTCTTTCTCATTTAAGGCATAAAATTTCATTTTTATACAGTGCAGAAATTGATTTGAATATATCTTTAAAACTATGAATTGAATTCTTGTGATTTCTGGATAACAAAGAGGTATCATTAAAATACACAAACCCAGATAATTTCACACTAAATTAGTTCATAAAATTTCAAAAATCATGCACTATCACCTATAGCCATTTTGTTTATATCTCATGATTCGTGCATCAAAACGATCTGATTTTTGGATCATAGAAGCATTAATATAGTAGAAATCTAGCTTTTAAGAAACTGGTTAACGAAGTTTGTTGTTACTTATATCATATTTTGCTGCAACTTCATATACATATAGTTGAACGTCAAATGTAAAAATTGTTATGCCTTCATATTGAATATTCATTATTTGAGGAAGAATTCATTTGTCCCATCCATTTCATGAGTTGGGATGAAGTTGGGTTGCATGAGGACATACAATATATTCAGTTTGGGGGTATGTTGGGCCCCTAGGTTGTCATTATTATTATTATCACTTTTTAACATCTATTTCATCCATTTCTACCATTATTTATGACGTCATTTATCATGGTTTATCATATAATTCCATTTATAATTATTTATGCTCTTATGGATAAATATTATTTATTCTCCTTTATTTTTAATAAATTGATGATTATTATGCATGATTTTATCAATAATGGTTTATTAATAAATTTTTTGTAACATCACTCACCATTTTAGCCTCCAAGATATTCTCCAAATTGTAGATTTGATCTCCAGCTCATCATTAAATATTCCAACTCAGAAATTTGCTGGAATAAGAATTCACAGTTTTGTATTGGACGTTGTGGGCAAATGGAGAAGAATCTGGAAAATCTGAAACATGGGTTTTGTCCAGAACGGACCGAAATAACTTTTTTGAAGATTCGTTTGCCCAAATTCGGTTTGTATTAAGAGAAATGGAAGGCTCTCTGAAGACGATTTTCCCAGATTCGCTATTGCGGCCGTTTTCCAAATTATCTCAGTTGCAATACCAAATTCAACTTCTTCCTGTTGAATGATTGATGGAAAGATATTTCAGATATGATCTTGCTAATCAATTGGTTATGAACAATCCAATTTTGTTATGGGGATCATTTTTTTATCATCTCTGTTGTAACTTCTCTCTGCTCTATGTGTATTTAAATGAAAAACAGAGATCAAAGAGGAGAGAATTATGAGGGAGAATAATGAAAGGGAATATAGATTTATTTATGACAATAATTATGGACAGAACGTAGTTCTGAAAAGACAGAATTTTATTGTAATGCTACTCAAGTTTGATGAATAATTGAAGTTTCTTTTTTCATACGCATTATCTGAAGTAGCTTAGCAGTGCCTGCTGGTGGCTAAGGGCCCAACACCTGGTAGAGTTAACTGCTTCCCTGTGTTATATTTTTTATTCTTGTAGCGTGTGATTGATTTGATAATTTCTTGTTACCGTGAGTTTATTTCATTAGCTGTTTATTATTTTCCTGAACTGAGATATTATGCATTTTGTTTATGATTTACTTTGTTACCATTTGATCTGAATCTTGTTCATTACAACGTGAGTTATTTAAGACAGTACATTGCATTGCTTAAATCATCTGTAAGAGTTTAATTATTGATATGAGACTCTCAGAAGTGATATTGTTTCTGTCTTAATTGCTTTGTAGAAATTAGTATAATCTAGATTGAATCAGCTAAGTAGGAGTGAGTTATTATTACTGTGCTCTCGGCTGATGATACCATTCTTTGGATTGCTGTAAGATTTGATTTCAATAGCAGATTGCACTTTGACATTCCCTTTAATAATTGCAATTGGAGTTTATTAGATGCTTCCATTTATTCTTGTGTCAGGATCTATACTACAATTTAGGAAACATTACTCTTTGGATAATATCTTGCACATATTGTGTACACTCTTGAAACAAAAAGACTTACCCAAGTTGATAATTAATGTGAGGTAATTAGGAGTTTTAAAATACACCTTTTAGCACCCAACAACAGGAAGAGCACATGAGGGGGAATCTTCAACATAGGATCAACAACAATTTCTTAGTACGGCAGGAAGTAGAGATCAATTTCACTCAGTTCAGCCGAGGCAGAGTACATGGAAGCTAGTCAGGTTGCATGTTAGGCCATCTAGATGAGGAAGATACATGTTGGTTTGTTTGGTCATAAAATGGATCCTACAATGATACATTGTGATAACCAGAGTTTCATAAAACTCTCGGTTAATCCAGTATTCCAAGACAGGTACAAGCATATTGACATCCGGTACCACCATCCCATATATTGTGTTCAAAGGCGCATTATGTTGTTGCAATACATTGCCACGGAAGATCAAGATGCAGATATCTTGGCGAAGGCGCTTGTGAAGAGAAAATTTGAATACCACAGAGGCAAGACCGAGGTAGCAGATAATCCCTTTCTTGTTGACAGGGAGTGTTGAAATTCAACAAGAAAATTCACCACATACTAGTGTGGGAATCCAAGTCACACGTGAGTTAGGAATTTAATGACACATTAGTGCTAATGTGGGTGACCAATTTTTAAATAAATTTTTAAATAAATTGTAATATTATCTCATAACATCTTGTAATAGTTAACTAAGTGTGATAGACTTAGTTAGCTCAATAATTTCGAGTTGAGGGTCAAAGGTGAGGCATGAAGAGTGATTATGCTATTTACAGGGTCCAATTGCAGTTGTAGCATTAGTGTGGTGTGAGTGCAATCAGTTAACTCAAATTAATTGATTTAAAATCAATTTAACTAGTTCTAACTGATTGATGGGCTAGTGGAAGATCAAGTGAATTAAAATATATTTAATTCACAAGTAGTGATCTACCAAGTTACTGATGATTCACTATTAATAGCTCCATGGATGTCAATTCTGATGACGACCCAATTGAGACAAAGGTTAAAGGTAAGTAAAATATCAATTGTATTATTAGTGAACTGCCCAGGTGCATTTATAAAGCCATAGGAATCCCATGATGGATTGTGCAGTCAAGGAACGTTGGAATTCCTATTTAATATGAATTATTTTTCCTAGGGATTGCGTGAGCAAGGAAGGATTAAGGTGGGAACGAAATTGGCTATGTATTGGTCCAATTTTTCATAGATCAGTGTGAGACGATTGGTAAAGTGTATGAGGTTGTGGTGAGCACACATGCATTGTATTGTTTCATGATTCCTTGGTTGATTATACAATAAAGATGGAGGATTTTTGAGCAATTTCTTTTCCCAGGAAAATCTTGTGTTGTGCGATTTATTTACTTTTTTCTCTTACTTGCATGTGATTGAGCGATTATGATTTATATTCCGAAAATATTATAGAAGGATTCAATATCTTGTTTTAGTACATTTCATGATCGGATTGAATTCATTGGTATAATTTCTACACAAAATGACACAAGGAAAGAAGAAGAAGATATATTGACCTAGAAGGAAGGTTGCTACATCAAAATTTCATTGAAGGCCTCATCATATTAAGAAGGATAAAGCTCTCATTGAAGGAAGGAAGGATAAGATATTGTTGAAGGCTCTCTAGCGCACTCCATCATATTGAAGAAAATGAAGCATCAAAGAATATTGGGATCATCGTCCACTCTTTCAAACTATTTGAAGACACTATCATTGAAGGCATCCTAGAATTCATATTTCTAGGGCATATTTGAAGTCTCTTTGAAGGTCTTGAAAGAATCAAGATAGTTGGACCCATCATAAAGAAGGACACTCATTTGATAAGTAAGTACACTTTTGTGCTTCATATCTCAATATAATAAACATATGGATACATTTTTCAAGGAAAGAAACAAGCTCGTTGGGTCAACAAACTTCCTAACATGGAAGAAGAGGATTGATTTTGTGATCACAAAAAATGAGGTCATGGAATATGTTCTTGGAGAAGTTACTCAAAATGACAAGGAGAAGACTCAAGAACTGGCAATATACAAAAAGGGAGAAGTGAGGGAACAAAGGATTCTTATTGAATCCATAAAAGATCATCTCATTCCCTTTGTTTTTGATTTGAAGTCACCTAAAGAAATCTATGATAAATTTGTGAAGTTGTACTCTATAAGTACATTAGGTCAAAATATATCCTTAAGAAATCAACTATATATAATAAGGAAGTCAAAGGATGAAGATATGGCAACTTATCTTATGAAGATATAAAAAATAAGGGACCATTTGCAAGGGCTTGGGGAAATTGCTTCCGATTTAGAAATGACTACATTTGTATTAAATAATTTTCCACATGATTGGAGCAGCTTTGCAACTACTTTCTAGTCAAGAAAGTATACTACTCCTTTTTATTAATTATGGGCTCAATTCATCTTGGAAGAAACAAGGATAAATACAAAGGATGACACTGAATCAAATGATAAGTCTCAAGCCTTTGTTGTAAATTCCAAGAAGAAGAAGAAATGGAAGTTTGGAAAATCCAAAGGAAGACAATATATGTCCAAGATTCAATTATTTGAATGCAATGAGTATGGAAATTTTAAGAGGGATTGTCAAAACAAGAAGAACAACAAAAGTGAAGGAAATAAGTGAATCTCACATAGTTGAAGAAAAAGGAGAGCCTTAGAATAAGCTGAAAGGAGAAGATCCCGAGGATCTCTACTATTAAAATAAGCCCTGTCTCTATCAAGTTCATTTGCAATTTGTCTTTTCTTTATTAGAAAGTAGAAGTTAGAGTAAAACATGCATAGTTACATACTTTATAAGAAGTCTTGTGCTTTGTGAAGCATGGAATCATAGAAGGAAGCATATGATGATAGAAGAGTTAGAGTCTACATTTCTTTGAAAAATCATATAGCTATCAAAGAATGAGAATTATATCATCTTGTATATCATAGATCATCCAAGAATTTCCTAACATAATGTTAGAATAAGTCATCTTGCAAAAACTATCAACGTGATCCTTCTATAAGAACCATCATCTAGGGAAGGCTCTTGGAAGTAGAATTAATCTAGTATGGAAACAAATCCTGAAGGATAAAGGAATGTAGATGGTCAAGTTAAAGTATGAAAGGCATAATTTAATTCTTTCTTATCTTGGGAAAATAAGCATATATTCAATAGGTATAAGAAGCAAGATAATTCAAGGAAATATGTCTAGGTGGTTATATGAAAGAAAATGTATGCATGCCGGTTGTTCAGGAAAATCCCTATGTAGACAGAGGCGATCCCTCTAGCCCTAGGGTGGGTCTAGAAACTACAGGAACATACTAACATCTACCTTCCTAGATTGTAAATAAAATTCAGAGCAAGGAAGATGACCTACCTTGTTCTGATGCTATGTTGTTGTCTTTCGTCGAAGCTTCTTGATGTGTTTCTCTTCCCAAGCTCAATACACGCTGCTACCAATGCTCGATTACCTGTATAGACAGTCAAGACACCATGACAAGAGTAAAACCAAGACAAACATAAAACAATTACAACCTATCTAACTAATCAAGGAATTATAGAAATCTCATTATAAATGTAAACAAGAGTAGAAGATAAACATAAGTTGCATTTTATTATGATAAAGACAAGGGGAGTTTACAACCAAGCCTTAATGTTGAGGCTCTCCTTCTGCAGGTCTGTATCCAAGCACGTTTGTGACACCCTCATACATAAAGGTCTAAGATCTCACTATGTTCTTAACACACAAACAATCACACTCTGCACTATTCTCTCGAAGCTATATTTGCTTCTCCTCTCTAGCTAAATCTAACTAAGGTAGAAGAGGTGAAAGAGATATCTTTATATAACAATGGAAGAGGAGGATATGGGTCCTCAAATAATGGGAAAAGAGCTTATCCTTTGGAGTAGTTCCTACTTCTTGGGAACAAAAAGCCCAAAGGGGAATTCCTCGGCCATATCCTCAAAAAAAACTCCGAGCTCACCGCCTCACGAAGCTTCTAGTCATGGAAACTTCATTTCTATTTTAAAAAATTTCCAAAATAGTATCGACGCAGGTCCAACATTAGGACACAGTGCCGATCGGCGCGGGTCTTAGTGAAAATCTTTGCTATCGGTGTGTGTCAGACACTGAGACAAAGCACCGACCTTGAAAACCAGGTTTTTATAGGGATCTTCAAGAAAATTTGTAAAGGGATATGAATTGTTAGACAAAGTGTCATTTAGGGGTACGTATTCCATGCTTGGAAAGTACACAAGGGTCACTATATAGGTCCTCCAGGATCAAGGAACAGGGAGTACAGGGACAGTGACAATTTTCTCTATAACAGATGCCCCCTAAAGTATGAAGTCCAAACACAAGTGAGGGGTGAAATACTTTACAAGTACGTGCAAGGAACCAGATGATGTTTTCGAGAGACCTATAAATCAAGCATAAATAGATATACATAACTATAATCTCTGATGAAAATACATGAATCAAGGTATGGACGCAGCCATCTGTAAAAGAGACCATGGTATGGTCGCAACCATCCATCTGAGAAGGATCACATATAGACTCATGGTATGGTCGCAACCATCCATATGAAAGAAACATGTATCCAATCATGGACAAATCATATCACTCCGCAACCTAGAATTTATCAGACAAAACCCAAGGTCTTGTGCTCAATCCCGACCCGAACAAGTACAAATTCAAGCATGCAAATACATGATCTGAAGTCGAACAGGAGAGAAGATTCCCTGATTACCAACCAATGATGAAAGATGTTAACAGGTGCGAGAGAAGCCACCAATAATGACAATGGTTCTCAAGGTACAACTAGTAAAATTCACGAAATGTGAACAGTGAGCTGGAGTCGAACACTCACAAAATCACTCGATCGAAGGCGAATGATGAGGACCTGTTGTCGAATGCGAAGAACTTTTCATTGAGGCATGCAAGATCCAAGGTGCCGAAAGGGAGTCTCTAGATTAACTTCCTGGATAATGAGCTGAAGTTGACAGGAAGCGATCTATCGAAGGAGGGTCATAATGAATCCACATCATCGACACAAAATAGAGAATTTGATATGAGTGTCAATCACTGAAATAGAGGATCAGGGAATGTACAAACTACAGAAGGATTTTATCTTGAACATATCGGTGACACGACTCTAGAATTTGGAAACATTTGACTCAAATAGGATCAGAGGTCAATTTGGCAAACGGATTTCCAAAACCCATGGAAGAAAAGTGACAAAGTGAAGATATCCCAACCCAACATGTACTGCAGATCAGTGTCATGTTCAAGAGTGACATACTACCGACACAACTCAAGAATAACTTCCATTTTCCCCCACCGTTTCTGAAGAGTACCTCTTTATTTTTACACAAGCTTGAAGAGGATAGTATATGCTTGTCATATAAGTTTTTCCTTCAGACAAATCCATCCTAGTACATTTTATGAGCCCTAGGAAGGAGGAACTCGGTTACATCATGGTGACGATTTCCGATGTCATGTAATTTTTAACGAGTCTGACAAAGGAAGAACTCAACATATTTTCATGTTTAGAGAGTTTGAAAAGAAGCGAAAAAAAAAACTCCAGCAAGTTCCTTTCCGTAGGTAGTCTCACAGATCCGAAAAGGTAGAAAACCATATCTGAGAGAACCTCTTAGTCATGATAGGCTAAGGTATTCATTTTTCTTAAATAATCTTCCTAGCCCAAAAAAGGGGTAAACTTATACTGGGCAGATAATGTTTCGCAGCCTTTAATGAATTCAGAATGACAAGTGTCTCAACAGTATTTTCAATTTTTGAGAGTCAGAAAAGAGCTGAAAGATGACTCCACCTGGAGGAACGAGTGGTATTAAGGGTAGCAACTGGTTCTGGTTATGGTGGAACTGCTCAGAACAAGTAAAGGTCAAGAGGTTGGCTAACAAGATCACTCATTGCAGTTGTTCCTCAAGAATGGGTAAAACAATCAAGGGAGGGCATATGATCGGCTGAGCAGATGGTAACGATGGAATGAGAAAACCAAGGCTCATCTGGTAAAACAGGCTGATAAAATGGAAATCATGAGAGGTAAAATAAGAATGGTTTCATTTTTATAGAAGCTTGAAATTAGGAAACTTTACTTGAAGTTGGTTTCATTTTTACACAAGCTTGAAACCTTTTAGAAAACTATGCTTGAAACCAGTTTCATTTTTACACAAGCTTGAAACGGAAACAAACTATGCTTGAGATAAGTTTGCATGCCCACAACATGATGACTCAATTCAAGGTACATGCCCCCCCAGCTTCATGGCATTCACTTGAGTAGACTACTGGTTACTAATAGGTGGATGGAGTGAAGGTTCAATTATGAGATCAGGTGAAAGACTCGACTAGGATTTTACGATATCTATTCAAAGACTCGAATTGAAAAGGGAACCTGTTTCATTTTTTAACGAGGTTGACACAGTAAAAGAACTATACTCACGACACCTTGTTTCATGTCTTTAAGGAGCTTGACACAAGAAAACGTACTCTGCTCCAAAGACCTTGTTTCAGTTTTTTAAGGAGGTTGACACAAAAAAGAAAACTATGCTCCAACAAGCTTGTTTCATTTTTTACGGAGCTTGACACAAGAAAAGAACTTTGCTCCGAAGACCTTGTTTCAATTTTTTAAGGAGTCTGACACAAGAAAACGAACTATGCTCCAACAAACTTGTTTATTTTTTTAAGGATTTTGACACAAGAAAAGAACTATGCTCCGATGAGCTTGTTTCATTTTTTAAGGAGCTTAACACAAGAAAACGAACTATGCTCTGACGAGATGATCATGACGAATAATAAGTCATGGCTTCCAAGAGTTTCTCATTTGACGGGAGAAAAACACTCTGGAAATTAGGATCCAATGCCCCCAATACATTGTGTATTACCTCACTGAATGAATTATCATTGGATGCAGACATGGAACAAGTGGCCATATAATTGACCCGTGGGGGGGGAGATATCACCGGAAGGTAAGGACCAGGAAGGGACGACGGTAGACCAGATGTCACATTAGGACCAAAGAATGAAATTTTATCAATTGTCACAATCCCACCTTCATGTGGAAAACATATCACACGAAAGAGGGAAGAGACAAATGCGCCCATGGCATAAGCATAGTCATGCCCCAAGAGTAAATTAAAATCCAAGGGGCCTAGGACCACCATCACGTCTATATAGATGGTTTTCCCTCCCAAAGTAATAGGCAACTTCAGAAGGATCCCTAATGGTTGACTTGTTCCTCTGTTAAAAGCCAACAAATTTTGAGTAACAGGCACAAGTTGCAGAGAACCCAAAGCTTGCCAGGTAGTTGAGGACAAAATACTAACTGAGGCACCTTCATGTATAATTGTGCCTGGTATGACCATATTTCAGGCTTGTACAGTGGTCTCAAAGGGCACATAAGAAGGAAGATGATATCCTGTGAATTGACTCCAATCAAAGGAAGCGACCAAACTACATGGAGGGGGTGGCATAAGAATAGGAGGATTATCCCCTTGTGTTACAGGAGCAGAAATACCATCCTTTTGAACTCTAGGAATGAGAGAAGGAGGATCACTTTATGGAACTATGGCGACAGGAGTTGGAGGATCACCTTGCTGGATCATGGAAACAGGAGGATCACCGTCCGATCCTGGGGAATCAGAGGAAACAAAAAGAACTTGACTCGGATGAGACCCACTCTCGACGGAAAAGACCTGATGAAATGTAGATGGAATCAGGTCGACCTTTTTCTCAACCAATGATTGGTCAAAAATGGACTTAGGAGACTGACTTTCAGAGAGAGCGGAATCGACCGGAGATGAAGCTCGATCAATGGGTTGATCAATTATTGGAGGACTTGAAGAAAAATTCCGTAATCGACAGGAAGACAAGACTCAGAAGCCGAAAGGGTATCCAACACTTTAGAAGCTTCATCCATATAAGGACAAAGGTGAATGGGATGGTTCTCTTCACACAACCTACAAGAAAATTTCATTTTACCCTGTTTCTTACGAGTCTCATTATCTTTAGCTGCAGTCTCATCATCAACATGATGCCCAGAGGTTGATAACGAAGGACGAATCGGTCCAACAGACCACACTTCTAGCACCTTGCGAATACCAGGGCAATCAATAAGAAGGTGGTCACCCTCACATAGCTTGCAAGGGAATTTGACTCTCCAAGATGGAGTGGGCGGTTTCTCGATATTAGCTACATGGGTAGAAATAGTTGTTGATTTTTCCCTTAGCTTGCTTTCCTTCTTCTTCTTCTTAGACACCTGGTTACTAGAATCCAAACTTTCACTAGGGGAAGAGGAAGAATGAGGTGAATAAATAGGCGAAGAAGGTAAGGGGTCAACCTTAGGATCAACATGGGGTGGACATGGTTTAGGCGGAGGGGAGCTCAGTTTAGAGACAATTTGGATGTTCAAAACCACATGGGTTGAAAATAACCAAACTGACAAATCAATGGTTAATCCCGGGAGGGACAACATTGCCATATACGGGGCACCAACATTCCCGAATGAAGGAAAAGGACCAAGATTCCCATCTGAGGGGATTCCTTGCTTAGTGAACTCTGGAAACGTCGCCATTGGAATCAACCATAAATAATCACTAAGGAATATAACTTTAACCAAGAATATTTCGTGGGCAGTAAATTTTAAGACATTAAAACAAAACTCTACATTTTCATATTTTAAGAGTTAAGAGAAAGGAAAAAGGTCACACTAGTCACTTTCAGGTTGAACGAGCACGAAAGGATGAGTGCTCGATGATATTTTCAATTTTAGAGAGTCACCAAAAGACCAAAATGACTACTTAGGAAATGTTAGGTCCCTAT